>QZGG01000342.1:0-11366 GCA_006409495.1 Sedum album | reverse complement strand
GGTGACGTTTACAGCTTTGGAGTTGTGATGCTTGAGTTAGTAACAGGAAGAGAACCAACAGGACAGACTGACATCGAAGGTGGAAACCTCGTAGGATGGACGAGATTAATGTTTGCTGCAGGGAAAGACAACCAAGTGCTCGATCCAGATGTTCAAGACTCGAAGCATAACGAACAGATATTGAAGGTTCTACGCATAGCGAGAGCGTGCACAAGCGATGAGCCGAGGAAACGGCCTTCCATGCTGGATGTAGTAAAGCTCCTTATGGAAACTGAAGTTGATGAAAATGCAGCCAAGTAAAGAAATGAATCACTAGTGATCAGTTTTTTCATGTGCAAAGAAACAAACTACTTTTCTCTAATTGAATGTTGTTTTGTGTACTGCGGATGTGGAAAACCCATCTAAAGCCCATTAAGAGCCCATCTAAGTCCAACGAAAATACGTATACAAAAATCAGCAAAAGTCGTGCGAGTCGCAAACAGTCGTCGTCGTTGCATTTTCACACCGCGTGCGGCTCGTTTGCTCTGCCACAACCTCCGCGCTGTCAATCGCTATCTACTCTATCGATGTCGGACGATGGTGACTCAGAGAACTACCTTTTTAAAATAGTGATCATCGGCGATTCCGCTGTCGGCAAATCCAACCTTCTTTCGCGCTACGCGCGAAACGAATTCGATGCGAATTCCAAAGCGACAATCGGCGTGGAGTTTCAGACGCAGATCGTAGATATTGATGGTAAGGAAGTTAAAGCGCAGATTTGGGATACGGCTGGACAGGAACGGTTTCGTGCTGTCACGTCTGCGTATTACCGTGGCGTTTGGTGCGCTTGTTGTGTATGATATTAGTCGGCGGAGTACGTTTGATAGCGTTCATCGGTGGCTTGATGAGCTTGACAGTAAGTTACTGACGATGATTGGTGTTTGGAATTCTGTCGATTAGGTTTTGCTTTTAATGTTTGGATTTAAAGCTGTGATGATTGCAGTATGAATTGAATTAATTGATTATTTAATTATTTATTTTATTTAGTTGTTTTATAATTAGTGTTTTGATATTCATTAGGGTTTAGAGGATCATTGATTCATTGTTGCTTTGAGGACAGTACAAATGGGTTAAAACCCTAAAGATGTTTTAGTTATGGGAATTGCTTAATGTCATTGTGATTCGGATGTACAGCTTAAAAGTTGAAACAATGTAATTCATGGTTTCGTACTTTTGTTGGAAATTTTATAGGATATAGTAGGCTTCCCTTTGTAGTTTGACTTATCTTTTAAGATAATAACTGACATGTTAGACCTTTGTTTCTTGTTTATGAAATATTAGAGGTTCAGAACTGAGTGTGTGATTTCTACATGTGATGTGAGGGAGATTTTGAGTTTTGAACCATTAAGGCCAGCCCAGTATTGAAAAAATTTCCCCTTTGATTAGTTTTAGCTTGTGAAAGCCCTTTTGTAACCAGAAGATTAGTGCTTTGAATTGGTGTATGATTTTAATTGAGTTATATTAATCATGTTTTGTAGGGGATTGATTTAGTATCGACCAATAGATTCTAATATTGGTGTACGCTAAATTTAGTTTTCTTTAGTTTTCTTTAGTTTTTACATTCACTGGGTTTGTTAACAACTATTGCTATGCCATAATATCTGGCAGTGACACATTTATGTACTCGTTTTACTTGGTTTACAGTCTTTTTATTGCGCCATTTTTACAATATTTACTTTCCATGTGAAACCGTGTACTTAATCCTTTGGCTATGGATGACTGAATGTATAATCCTCAGAATGCAATCTTTTTCTTTGACTCTGTTGTATTGCTTATTGGAGTATTACTGGTATGACTGAAGCTGTATTCATCATCTTTTGTTGCAGCTCAATCCGAGACTACTGTTGCAAAGATGTTAGTAGGAAACAAATGTGATTTGGAGAGCATCAGGGATGTGACTGTTGAAGAAGGCAGGGAACTTGCTGAAGAAAAGGGGATGTTCTTCATGGAGACATCTGCTCTGAAGTCCACCAATGTCAGAACAGCGTTTGAGATTGTTATACGAGAAATCTACAACAATGTGAGCAGAAAAGTTCTGTATTCTGATTCATACAAGGCTGAGCTGACTATGAATGGAGTGAATCTTGTTGGTAGACATGATGGGTCAGAGTCCAATCAAACCAAGAAGTCCTCCTGCTGCTGGAGTTGATGTCTTCATCGGCCACCTCCACGGGGTTCTACAATCTCAGCTCAATGTCAAATTATGATATAGTGAAGACATTCTATAAAATATCAGGCTTTTCTGTTCTCTTAATACAGAGTTCCTCAAAAACGGTGTGCTATACCTCTACAGTATTATACCAGTTTGTGTTTTCCGATGCCAGTATAGTGTGAAAGGCTTCCATTTATAAGGAATGCCGCCGACATTACTCTTTTGTGCCTCAATTGACCAAGGGCACATCCCAGTCTGTTTGTTTTCAGCTTAATTTATAGGCATTTGTTGAGCACATGATTATTGTAAACTTTATTCATGGATTCTGTCATAGAGGAATGTGTTCAAGAATTTGAATATGGCCTTCTACAATTGATTACTTGTTCGAAGTCATAGCTACAAAACACAAGATTCAGTGCCTTACTGCAAGTGTATGAAAACCAAAAGGACAACATATAGAGACATTGTCCTAACTATCTATCATAGATGACAAAAACCACTAAACGATTACTACTGTCTACTAACTAGTTGTAAAGTAACAGGCAACAAATCATGGACTTGAAAGAAGGTTGTTATTCTACATTATTAACCTTTTGAATTCTAGTCAGTACTCTTTTAGCTTAATGCTCCATTATTGCATGCATGTGCAGTGTTCAATCAACCATAAGCTAAGTAGGCACTAACCACTATTATAACACAAACCATAATTATTCTACTCATGAATGTTTTTTATTACTAAACCCCACTTGATTGTTTCTTAATCAAATGTCTTATTGTCTATTATTCTCCTTTCTTCTTCTTTTCCCAACTTGGAGTTCCTTTAAGCAAGTCTTGTCGGCAGTTTTTCAATGCCAATTTAACCTTAAAAAACAGTAAAGAACAAGCTTTGCTTGGAAATTTAGAATCATATTGTTAATGTAAATGATTTGAGGGAGAGGTGTGCCAAATGCATAAGGAAAAAGGTTGGAGAAAATCAAATCAAAATCAATGCAAACATGTCAACATACCCACATGAACACCAACACTCCAAGTTCTTATATCTTCTTCATGCTTCATCTCCCATTTGCTTGGAGTCATTCATGTTTGAGTTGGTAAACATCCACTTTCACTTAACCAAACTCAATTATTCTTAAAATCATTATCATTGATACAATCTTTCTTTTAAATCATTATCAAGGAAATGTATGATTTGGGAGAAAAGATGTGAGCTTTCAAATGTAACAGACACATCACACAATATCCTCTAGAAATTTGATTTGCATTGATTTGTGTATCATTGTAACATTACATGCATTGACAAAATTAGAGATTTTGTATTGGTGTGTTTAGAGATTTTGCATCGTTGTATGATTGTATCATGAGAATTGCCTAAGGCTCGGGGCTTCGATGCTTACCGAGGATCGTAAAAGACGGTTTTACCCACAAGACCAAACTCTTACCTATTTTAAGTTCTTGTGAACTTGGAGATATTTTGATAAATTCTATGAAAAATTAAATTTGCTTGAAACTAAAATGGAGGTTATTTTCGTCAAAAAAAACTTCGGTACACCCCAGTGTTAGCAAAGCTCTTGTATCATTATGTACATTGACCGGTCCAAGTTCCAACCAAGAACACCTCACCATTCAATAAACATTTTCCGCGTCTACAAAATGCCAGTAACGTAGTTGCTACTAACAAATTATTGGAATCTGAACATTATATAAAATGTTCGAAAAAACATGAATATGTGTGACTGTCTATCTAATAGCATCACAGCTATTGCAACATGGAAATATTTTTAATGTCACTACTTGCGTACAATGATTGACTATACATATTCAGAGAATGCACGGTCTACTGTTGTGCGCCAGCACAAACTATATACATTCATAACTTCAATTAAAGTAGTTTATCTTAGAGAAAAATTGGACATTTACATTTGAAGAATGTATGAAATGTCTTAGAGACAAAAACCATACAACATTAGTTTTGTTTGATTGGTGAACAAATGAATTAATGGAAAATTTTGGATAAAATATAAGCGATTATAATTTAACTTTGTCAAATTAAATAGAAATAAGAACGAGTAAGGTCTTATTAGATCGGACGAACAAAAATCAGATAAGTCTTGTTTTCGATTTAGTAAATATTTAGAGTGAAATTTGTTAATTCGATCGATTGTGTTTTTAAACTTTTTCTTCATATAAAAGTAAAATAGTTGATACAAAAGTTGACACTAATTTTAATGAAAAAGTTTCAATATTTTATTAAAAGAAAATTTTAAATAATTTATTGGCTTCTTCTCCACTTTCCCTCATTTTCTTACTCTTTATTATGCCTGCCCACTACTACCTTCAATCTCAATCAATCTCTGCATTCAATCCAAATTCCATTCCCAACCCAATTCACATCTCCTACCATCAACCCTAAAGCTCACATCTTTTCTCCCAAATCATACATTTTCCAGTTATTAAATCCGAACCAGTTTCTGGGTATCTCTCGCCGGATTCAATGGAGGAGTTTTATCATCGGCAGCAGCAGAGACAGCAACAGCCGACTTGGAATTCGACAATTGGTGACTTCAATTCTTACTTTACCAACTGTAACGACAGCTTTACGGGTCAACCCGACCCGTTTGTATCTGCTCCGACGTACTTACCAGTCGCTCCATCGGAAATTGGCACTGGCACTGATCCAACTGCTTGCCAAAATGGAGACAGTAACGCGATCGTCGAGCTAATCGGTAGATTGGGTGGCAATTCAAACAGTAACTTTCACGCCACGTCGCTCAATTCCCAATCCGACCCGACCCGGAACCCGAATATGGGACCGCCTGGCTTCGCGGAGCGAGCTGCTCGGTTCTCCAAATTCGGTAGCCGGAGCTTATATAGTGAGGTGGGTGGTGGGGTTGGAATTGGGTGTCAGATTCCTCGGGTTTCGAGCTGTCACGCTTTAAGATTTCCTACAGGATCTCCTGTTGGAGAAATTAAGGATGGAATTTCGAAATGTGACACTACTGAAAATGAGTGTTCTACAGTTTCTGATAAACTTAAACAACAAAATGATTCGAAGAAGAATTCCAGGAAGAGGAAATCGAAAGCGCAGAAAGAAATCGGTAGTTTAACCCAAGAGGTGAAAGAAATGTGATTTGATGATGTGCAGTTTTTTGTTTTTGATTTTATGCTGCTAATGTGATTTTGATATGTAGGATGCTTCTGATCATGATGGAAATGGTGCAAAAAGAGCCAAGTCCAACGAGTCGGATGGGAACGTAAATAGTGGTGGAAGTAAGAACGGAAAGGTGACTGGGATAATTGAGGATGACACGAAGGATTATATTCATGTGAGGGCGAGACGAGGCCAAGCTACTGATAGTCATAGCCTTGCGGAAAGGGTATAACTAGTGTAAATATTTATTTTTCTTGCGTGAGTATTTGTGTTTTCTTGTTTGGAGAAGTTGATTGGGTTTATTGCCTTTTTATTAGGTTCGACGAGAGAAAATAAGTCAGAGGATGAAGTTTTTACAAGATCTCGTGCCAGGGTGCAATAAGGTGCATGATCGAAATTGTATTTTTTCTTCTTTTTGATAACTTTGTTCGGACTGAAATGGTCAAATGCTATGCGGAGTTTGGGCTTGTCTGAAAGGAATTGTGGCTTTTTCCTTCTGCAGGTGACTGGAAAAGCAGTTATGTTAGACGAAATCATAAATTATGTGCAGTCTTTGCAGCGTCAAGTTGAGGTAATCTTGCCGTGAGTCGTGACTGCCTTTCTAAGTATTGATTATGCATTGGTGGCTGAATTTGTAACATGTTGGTGGTAATTTGCAGTTTCTTTCTATGAAATTATCAACCTTGAATCCAAAAACAGACATTAACATGGAAGCACTTTTGTCGAAGGATGTAAGTGATGCCAAAATTTACAATTAACTTCCACCTTACAGCAATAGAAATTGTAACATTTTACTGAAAACCTGGTATTATGTTAATTGCAGCTTGACCAAGCGCGTAGCCTTTTGTCACAAAGTATGTTTGCATTAGCATCCTCCTCTGCGTCACCAACTTTCCCCTACAGATACCAAGCTCAAGGTCATCCAATGAAGAACGCCCATTCTGACAGATCTGATGTCTCATTCTCTGTCATCCCATTAGACACTGAACAGCGAAACCAAAGGGTGCAGTTCTCTACTACGGATGAATTCGAACAATCAGCATCTAAAGTATCCACAAAACCATTATCTACTCATTTCACCTTGAACATCTCCAGAGCCATCATTTCTCCTAATACTAATTTTTCCTAACCTTAAACCAGGTTTCTATGTGGATTGACGAGCTTCATAATGGTGTTCAAATGGGCTATGGCCAAAATGAACGATAGAACTTCCAAGGTTAGTTGTTTTTCTTTGCCTATATTGACAATGCATAGTATAAATTTATTTGTCTTTAAAATTCCAGAACTTTCTCATTGCAGGCTCGAGTATTCGCAACATCAAACGGTACAGATACATTAAAAATCATCCGAGCGATATTTCCTCCCTATCGATACACATTGCTTTGGGCATTCCCATCGAAAAATAATTCCTTGCAAGAAGACTGAACACACCTCCGAATTATTGATTGTTAAACCGCTATTCCTTATCCATGTTTAGTTATTTTGTACATAAACATTAGGAAAAATATGTAGTTATATTTGTGTCACGAGGTTTCGAATGTTTATCTTAGAGATTATTAAGACACCTAAATCAACATGCTTCCAAACATACTCGAAAACAAAGGAAATGGAATGGTGACATTATCTTAGAGATAAGGTAGTAAACGCGGTTCCAACGCACACTCAATCTCACTTTCCCACCGTCCATTGCCAACTTGTCTTGCATCACAATTATCAACCACTTTCCAAATCCTCACAAATGCCCTACCAGAAGTTATATATTTAAAAATACAGCTTAAATTAAGATAAATATGCAATCAAATTACTATTTTTTTTCTCAAAGGAGCAGCCGTCTCTGAATAGAAATACAAATACTTTTATTAAATTACTATTTTTACACTAATTCAATTATTCATTTTATTGATTGGTTGTAAAATATTGTTAGCTTCCCTGAATTTTAATTATTTAAATAAAGTGTTATTTAATTAATAATAATTGTTAAACTCAGTCTCATTTAGTCATTTCACTACTCATTTATTAACACAATAAATCTAAATAAAACAATCATTATATTAATAACGTCGGCTCATAATACATGAAAGCGACTCGTACTGCTCCCATTCTGGTCAATTCAACAAAACACGTGACCGCGACCCGACACATTCCCCACTATCCCCGCATCCAAACACCCCTGTCCCAAAACCCGGTTATAAATACCCACAACCAATCGCGTCACACAATCACTCACTCCACGATCCACAAAACACATTCTCAAAACCGTCAACAATGTCGTTGACCAAATCCCTAATCATCATCGCCCTATTCGCCGCAGTTTTCATCTCCGCCGACGCACAGTTAGGTGGTCTGACGGAGATAGAAGACGTGGAGCACAACAAGGAAGTACAAGATCTGGGGAAGTACTCAGTTGAGGAGTACAACAAGGGAGTTTATGCTAAGAAATTAGGGAAGGAGAAGCTGTTGAGTTATGTGAAAGTTGTGTCGGCAGAGAAGCAGGTTGTGTCGGGGACTAAATATTATTTGAAAATTGAAGCCGTTGAAAAGGGTGTTAAGAAATTGTATGAGAGTCAGATTGTTGTTAAGCCTTGGATTAAAAAAGCTCCCAGGAGTATGTTGAGGTTTGCGCCTTTCACCGGATATTGATGGACACTGCTCGCTCCGTTAGCCTTCTGTATGGCGTGTGCATTCTCTATGGCGTGTCAATGTGTGTATGTATATGTGCGCTTTACTAGTGTTACTTTGTATTGAATTAGTATTGAGTAACGACTTACTGGTCAGTCATTTGGTTCTTGTTTTCCAAGTTGTGTGCCGAGTTGTTAAGATTGGTTTTCTTAATAAGAGTATGAAGTTTTTATGCGGCAATAATCTTATGGACTAAATGATTTGAGTATTTCTAAGCGGAATTTCTCTTTGGAAATTATGTATGAATGTTGATGATCTAGTACGGTTTCTTGAAAATAAAGTCATGTTCTTATTTTATCTGATACAATGTACCCGAGATGAGTAACAAATTTCTAACAGAATATTAGTTCATCAATTATGAGAACAGGAATAGTATTTCACTATAGTGTATGCAAATAAGAGAATGAGTAACAAATTTCCATCATACAATACATAAACAACTCACCAATACAGTTTTATTTTATTCAAATGCTTAAGTATTTGGGATGACATTTCCTTAACCAATACAAACTCTATGCAGAACTACCTGGAGATGGCACTGGCACAAGACGGAGAGGAGATATCCTATGACAGTCTACTGAACCGCTTCCTCGCATGTCAAGGTCGCCTGCCTTTATACCCTCAGGTAACTTCCAGTCAAACCAACACAATACATTGGCAAGAGCACATTCAATTTCTGATGTGGCGAAACTAACACCTGGGCATATTCTCCTTCCCAACCCAAATGGAATGTAAACATCATCCTGACCTTTAAAATTGTAACTTGTATTTATAAACCTCTCCGGAATGAACTCATTAGGCCTATCCCATGCACAGGGGTCTCGGTGAATGGCCCGTATACTTATTATGGTAGTCACTTTTGCAGGAATACTGAAGCCTCCTATAGTCACTGTTTTGAAGGCCGTCGTGCGCCATAGTCACACATGAAGTCTAAGTGTTTTTCTTTGATAACACATTTCAGGTATTCCATTTGGGCAATGTCATGTTCCTGTATTTCTGATTTCTGACCAACAACAGATCGTATCTCGTGTTGCACCTTTTTCATTACTTCCGGGTTCCTTGCTAGTTCTGACATTGCCCACTCCATAATTGCTGTAGATGTAGCTATTCCTGCCATAAACATGTCCTGAAATAAGAAACATTTTATAAGATATAATGTTACGAAACATTAGATGTTATTATCTTAGAATTTTGTATTGTCTTACCAGTAAAATGGATCTGATATTGCTTCGAGTAAGATCAATGCCAATCATGTTCTTTTCTTGAAGCTCTAGTATGATCTCAACAAAGCATTTTCGATCATTCGTGTTCCCATTGCCATTTCTAAGTTGGGTTTCATGTTCATCGATGATTTTGTCCAAGAATGCATGTAAAGCTTCACATGTAGTCTTCATTCTTTTGTTCAGGCCTGTGAGATGATCCAGCCATCCAAGTGAAGGCACATAGTCTTCAAAACTAAATACATCGCTCAGAGCGTGCACCCCTTGTATAGCCAACTTCATGTTGCCACTGTCTTTGCCAATTTTTAGACCAAGAACAGCTCTATAGAGTATGTTGCTAGCAAGTTCAAGGAATATACTGCTAAGATCGATTTCAGACTGGCTGCATTGATCAGATCTTAAAAATGTGACCACTTTCGCAACTTCTTCCTCTCGGATGTATTGAAAAGATTGCACCCTTTTTGGACTCAATAGTTCAGAAACACAAAGCTTCCTTGTTAGCTTCCAAAATTTATTCTCAGGGGAACAAAGAACATCATCCCCACCGGAAAACAACATTCTTGAACCTTTTGTACTATCCCTATCACAAAATATGGCAGCATGGGTGTTTGCAACTTCTCGTGCCAACTTACCTGAGGAGATCACGCAAAATGGGACAGAACCAAAGTACATCAGGATCAAAGGGCCTAGTTTCTGTGAAATGGTGTAAAGCCCTTGATGTGGAATACCAGTCAGCTGGTGAAGGTTTCCGATAAGGGGCAAGCGCCGCGGAGACGGTGGAAGCATTGAACCATCAGATTCAGAGCTCATTCTTTTTGATAACCTGAAGAGCAAAACAATAGACAATACAAGTGTACATACAAGAATTGTTGGGTTTGTTGTCCAAAAGCTGTAAACCATACTGTCTGTCATATCCACACTTGATGTTGCTTCTTGCTTCTACTCCTGGATATCAATCTGTATGGTGATGATCTGAAAAATCAGATTTGCAGCTTCCCTTCTTCCTTGTCTACTACACTTATTAGAAGCTCAACAACACTGAAGTCAACTGGAAAAAAGTAGCATTTCATGAAAATGGTGATTAAATTACTTTAAGTTTCACATGCCATTTAACCTTATTAAAACCAAACTATATGAATCCTAACTTTGTTTGTATTCGGTGCCGCTAACAATTAATTTTTTATATCAAATGGTTAGAGAAGGTTAGGTTTCAAGTGGATGTTTAATAATTGAGAGATACGGAGATAGTATTTTAATCCTTGATTTCATTAATATAATAGTTGAAATTAATAGTAGTTTTAATGAATAGCTAAAAAAACGTGGTGACTGGAATTGTCAATTATCAATATCAATCATTATATAAATAAAAATTAACAGTTAAAATGACATCATTCCGTCTCTCGAAAACTTACTTGTTCCATAAAATAATCGGTCTAACAAATTCTGTCGGAAGAAAATTTCGTCTGACCTCAAAATTGAATATTAGGATTAAAACTTTCAATAGAGTAATCAGTTCAGTACAGACTCACATGTCAACTATTCCCTTGCGAGTGCAGCGCTGGATGGTTGCTCCATGTTTCCTCTAATTACATATACTACCCCAAATTTTAGGGATATTACGTAATCTGCCCAATATTTTCAGGTTATTCAATACCCTGGAAATAACTAACCTGTTAAAAACATAGAACTTTTGACAGAAAACAATAACTGAATTCAGACCTTAACATAACAGAGTTATGGATTGATTAGATAATTCAACAGGCAGGAAGACTAAGTCACTAAATGCATGACAAACCCTATGATAACATATTTTTCTGGATTCAAATAAATGCTTGAGATACGAACTGATTGAGTCCAGGATCATCAGTATCCCTCATTGCAGTATATCCATCATGAGACGAATCAACTCACAAACAGGAATAATATTTATGCATGCGCAAAAGTAGCGAATTTCCAACATACCATACATACACAACTCATCAACACAGATGTGATTTATTCAAATACTTAGGAAAGTGGAATACCAATTCCACAGCAAATACCAACTCTATGCTGGACTACCTGGAGATGGCATTGGCACTGGCACAAGATGGAGAGGAGATATCCTATGACAGTCTACTGAACCGCT
>QZGG01000341.1:0-165304 GCA_006409495.1 Sedum album | reverse complement strand
TATGCAACATTATCTTTTGCAACAAGCTGTATGTTGCACGAAGCTTACGCAACACCTTTTCGCTCTTTTGCAACACACACTTGCATGTTGCGTAGTGTATAAAAGTACGTAGTGCGATAACCCACCGAAGCTGCAAACAAATCAAATTGTTTGAAGTATTTAGCTTTCAACTGTCTAGACAAAGAGGAATCAGGCTTACTCACAATGCGAATAATCTGTTTAGTTAACAAAGCTAAGTTTGTGAGCCTTAAGTCTCTCATATTCAAACCACCTCTCTCCTTTTCCATACACAAAATTTCTTTCCTCACCCAGTGAATTGTATTTGTGTTACCAGATCTAGCCCACCAAAATTTAACAATATGCGACATCATTAATTTAACAATTTTGTTAGGCACTAAATAACAAGACATAATATATTGCGGGATGGCTAACAAAACAGCTTTGATCAATACTTCCTTACCACCCTGTGAAAGCTTGCTAGATATCCAACTAGAGGCTTTACTCCAAATTTTGTCTGCCATACTCATGAAGCTAGCTGATCTATTCCTAGTCAAAAAAGAGGATGTCCCAGATACTTTGAAATGCCACAACTAATTTTAACATTAAGAATACCCTGAATCTGATTGCAATCATCTTGGCGACAATTCTTACTAAAGACTATCTCTGATTTATCGAAATTAACTCTCTGCCCAGATATAAATTCGTACCTTTGAAGGATTTCCTTAATGTTACTAGCCACTCCATCTTCAATTTTAAAGAAGAAGATGCTATCATCCGCGAAAAAAAGATGAGATATGGTTGGAGCATTCCTACAAATTTGAAACCAGAAATTAATTTTTGTTGCACAAAAGCTTTCAATTGATACCCTAGTCATTCCGCGCAAATTATAAATAAATAGGGTGAAATGGAATCACCCTGTCTCAACCCTCTAGAAGGCCGAAAAGGAACAGACAATTTTCCATTAATACGAACCCTATAGGCAACAGAGGTAGTCAAAATCATAATTCTGCTGATCCAACGATCACTAAATCCCAATTTTGCCATCATTTTCTCTAAGAAAACCCATTCCATTCTGTCATATGCCTTAGACATGTCCAACTTCAAATACGCATAACTCGATTTTCTTTGAGAAGTCTTAGAGATAAAATGAACAAGCTCATGAGCAATAACAAAATTGTCTGAGATTAAACGACCTTTAACAAATGCAGACTGCTCTTCCGAAATAATATCACCAAGCATACCTTGCAATCGATTTGCTAGAGTTTTCGAGACTACTTTTGCCAACACCCCGCACAAACTGATCGGTCGATAGTCCTGCATCACAAACGCATCTTTTTTCTTAGGCAGCAACGTAATAACAGTCTCATTATGTATATCATCCCACTTCCCATTATTGAGGAATTCTAACGCTGCCTTGACAAAATTCCGTCTGTGAACTTTTGATCAAATAATCCGATTGAAGCTGCTGTACTGCTAAGTGCAGGATGAAAGGTATAGAAGAGTTATACCTAAGTTGCTAAAGGCCCAAAATTCTGTTTTATTACAAAGTATTACAAGTCTGTGTTTTAATTAGAACAGGGGTAGTTTTGTAATTTATAGAACATGAATGTTCGGAGTGTGCGCCAAGCACTGTAGATTTTTCTTTTTGGGGTTTTAGGGTTTTTCGAGAAGAGGGTGAACGGGGAGAGAGTGCAGGAGAGTATGGACTTGTGTAGATGATCGGAGGAGCTCATCTGTAAGTTGTCTTTGTACTTGTGCCTGATCGACTCTGAATAAACTTTGTTTTGCTGGACTGACACCGGTGTAGAGAACCGGTGGAACCAGGGTAAAACTGAATCTATTTTTCGTTTTGTTGCTTGATATTGCTTCGTTTGTGCTTCGGTGAGTTTCTGTAAACTCTACACCGTCTAATCAAATTCTAGAATTTTTGTTAAAACATAGGGTTCAAAACCATCAATACCTGGAGCCTTCCAAGGATTTAATTGGAACAACACAGTTTTGACTTTTTCCTCGGAAAAATCTGCATCCAAAATAGCCACATGATCTGACATTAACATCCTCGGAACACAATTCAGATAGACATCCAATCAACCACATTCGAATTAGTTGACCCAAAATATAACTCACGAAAATAAGCAACAACAACATTCTCTATTTGGTCATGAGACGTAACAATCTCGCCATTTTCATCTTTCAATTTTGCAATAAAATTTGATTTCAGCCTTGATCTAAAAGAACCTAGTATTCTTATCTCCTTCAGGTAACCAATCAGCACGAGATCTTTGCTTCCACAATCTCCTCTTTATGACACCATTCGTCCAACTCTTCAACCATGCCCTTTTCCTGCGAATTAGAATAGTCAGTTCTTTCATCTGATCTAAGACTCTGAATTTTTCATTAATATAAACAATGTGATTATGGACATAGCCAAACTCAGTTTTGTTCCACTTGTGCAGCCGTCTACCCAATTTTTTAATTTTATCAGCAAACTGACAAGGAGAAGTAGTGGTCTGGTTCCAAATGTCACCAACCAAATCATTAAAACCTTCTTTCCGCAGCCACATTGCTTCGAATCGAAATGGCTTTTCAATTTTTAAACTCGGTTGATTAATATCTAATAAAATAGGGCAATGGTCCGATGTATAAGAGAACTTGTGGCTTACATGACAATTGGCCGCTAACGCCTTGAACTCTCCATTCACCAAAACTCTATCCAAACGAGCTTTAACTCTTCAGGTCCTCTCCTTCGGTTTGTAAATGTGAACTTATAACTTGAAAAACCAGCATCAAAAAAATCACAATATCTTAATCCATTTCTAAAATACTGAATTTGAGATGATCTGTGATAAGGCACTTTTCATATGATATTTTATGTCCTTTACACTATGCTTGTTTGTATATTTTCTCGTATAAGATTACGCTTTTGGTGTAGTTTTGTATTTCAGGAGATTTTATGAGCTAAGGATGAATATGCGTTAAAGATAGATGTTTAGAAGCTTATTTCGCAGCAAGAAACAAAGAAGAAAGAATTGTAAAGGTCCGAGCAGAATGTAGGTGCGCAACCTTGGTCGCTCACAAGCGAGTCGCTCGCTCACAAGCGAGTCGCTCACAAGTGAGTCGCTCACAAGTGAGTCGCTCGCCAGTTGGTTGCTCACCAGTCATCCGTGCGCAAGTAAGCGCGCCAATGGAAGTCGCGCGCAAGCCAAGTCACGCACCAGAGACGATGACGTCAGCAAATGCGGAGATGACGTCAGCAACGTGCAGAATATATTTTATGCGAGATTTTAGGGATAAACATGGAAATCAAAGATTATCTCTTTCCTATTTTGAACTTAGAAACCCTAGAAGCTTGCATATAAATACAAAGCTTGAAGATGTGCAAGAAGACACCATACTCCAGCCTACGGGCCGTCTGGCCAAACCAAGCTAGAAGAGACGCGCAAGAGCTAGAGCCAGTGACAAAGCGACGCGCAGCAAGGGACCGACGCGCAGATTGACAACCTACGCTGAGTTTTCTTTGTTTTACTATTGTTGTTTATTATACAGACTTTGAGATGTTTAATAAAAGCATGTCTAGCTAACTTGCTTTATCAGTTTAGACTTGACTTGTGAACATTATGTTTTGAGGTTTGTTCTTGCATGATAAGTTTAGTATTATTATTCCGAGCTCAATTGCATGATAATTAGGTTAGACAATTAAGCGAAGCCTTGCACCGCAGACTTAGTTGTAAAATCTGTTATCTATAGTTAAACTATCAGAAGTACGTGACTGTGAATGATAGGAGTGACACTAGAATAGTCGATAGCTACCTTGACCGGATTTGTGGTTGACTAGACTAGAATTGAATAATAATATCATACGGACCTTGACCGGAATGTATGTGTAGGTTATTAAGCTGTGACAGGACCTTAACCTACGTGAACATTATATCATGTATCTTTAGTAACCGATGATAAGCATATGTTCATAAGGATAAGTCTGAGCTGATAGCATCTCATAAATTGTTTAGCAACTTAGTAGTAGTGCGCTAGTGTAGTCACGCGTGTTTGTTTTCTGTTTTCTTTCCAGTTGCTATTAAACCCCCAATCTTGTTATTTACTTTGTAGATAAAAGACGACTTCTCACCGTTCCCTATGGATTCGACCCGACTTGCCTAGACTATACAAAGGAGGAGAGAGTGATAAATTTGCAGCACTCAACGACGTGCTCGTCAATCTGCAAGCCGACACACGGGACACCTCACTATGTCTAAGCACCTCATTAAAATCTCCCATAACCACCCATGGCAAAAAAGTCATAGAATGAATCTATCGAAGCAGATTCCAGCTTCTAAATCTCATTCGTGCAACAGGATGACCGTAGAACAAAGTAACTTGAAATTTAAAACTTGTATCCCTCTCAACCACACTAGATATATGATATTGAGAATAGTTAAGAATAGAAACATTTATACCTTTCCTCTAAAATAAGATTAAACCACCTGATTTGCCCCTACTACTCATTCGATTAAACCACACTACTCAAAATAAGATTAAACCACTAGATATATGCTCATACTAGTAAGGCTTAAACGAGCTCGAGCCGAGCTCGAGCACAAATAAACTTATACGAGCCGAGCTCGAGCAACCTGATACTCGGCTCGACTCGGCTCGTTTGCACCCCTATGTACAAGTTACCCTCTTCGTAGTGGCATCTACAAAATGATGCTGATTAGAGAAGTATGCAACAAACAATTATATTTTATATCGATAGCAGCTGAGTTTGTAAGGCAATTATTCCAATGGATCCATCGAAAATGGTGGATTCGTGAGTCGAAATCTCATCCTTTGAATGGATCAAGGAGTTTGCGTCACGTGTCCCACTCATCTCAATTTTCATCACCCAACTAAGGATAGTTTAGGCATAGTTAGGGTATATGCATATTAGTTGCATTAATTGTTTGATTGTAAGTGTTGATATAATCATTAAATGCATTGTACTTTACTCACTTCTCGCTCATATTTCTCTCTCCTTAATCCTTTCCTTCCCAATTTCACCACTTTCTTCATTTTCATGATTTCATCATCTCAAGTTCTTAACTATTTGTGGAACTTAAACCCACCCGACCCATTTTCTCATTTCAACCATTTTTATTATTACAACCAACTTCATCACCTTCAACCATTATACTACTCATCCGTTTTTAACCGATTCTACTTCTCAACCCATTTCAACACCCCTAGTTAAAACTCGTACCCATTTAAGCATACAATGGATAATGAAGAAAATAGTTGTCAAAGGAATTCAGGTTTTGCACGGTGCCATACGAGAGATGGGTTATCCGCAAATCATGGTTTGAGTCGAAATGAATGTGAAACGAGGTTGAGATCGACTCCTGATAGTCGTTCAGAGCAATGTGGTGATTGTAAGACCAGCTGAAGTTAATTCAGTTTGTTTTGTTATCACATTTTATTATTGCAATTCACATGTACATTTCACATGTGTCTTTCATATGTGATTTCACATGTGCATAATCCTAACAAGATGTGTGCAACATATCAAAGTCTAAGCAGCTTTTGTGGTTGTGCAAAATACGTAAAAAAAACTGGCAAAACTTGAAATGCAAAGACGAAATGAAAACACAAGCTCTTCAAATATAAAAAAGCAAACATATAATTTAAATACAAAATACAAACACAAAATGCAAACACAAAATGCAAATATAAAATGCAACACAAAGTGCAATGCCTTTAGATTTTCAAATCACACATTTCATTTTTTCATATTTTTGGCTCTTAATTTGACAATCACTTGTCGGGTCATTTCTTTGAATGCAAAATGAGTTTTGCAAAATGGGTTTTGAAAAATAGGTTTTGAAAACTAGGTTTCAAAAAAATAGGTTTCTTGTCTTTGATGTGATGTGTATAATAAGAGAAGTAAGAAATGAAAAATAAATTGATAAGAATGAGACTTGATGAGAGAGTGTAGTGTGAGTGTAAGAGAAAGAAGAGAGATTGATTTAAAATAAATAAATGATGTGACATATAATATACTAATTAAATGACTAATAAACCCTTACTCCACCCACTAAAAGCTAACTACACTTTTAAAAACAACCAAACTAAATCTTTACACCATTTCCTCGTGTCACTCTCTCAATTCATCTTTTTCTAAGATTTGTGGCTCACTTGAGGACTCACAGATTCACCATATTTGAGGGATCCATGAGAGATGCCCTCTGAGTTTGTAATATCTTAAAAAGGAGAAAGCAGACCAAAAAAAGCTTATCATTTTCACATGCCGGTGATTGAAGTTAAACGCTTTGGGTCATTGTGCAATCCTATTCAAAAATTTAATGGGTCATTTAAGTGAGGCTGCAGTAGTCCAAGCAAGGAGATCAGTTGGCTCTCCTAGATATTTCCAAATACATCATGAAATTCAAATAAATAAGACATTGCACAACGTCAGATAAATTGAGTTGCTATATCTGAATAACATCAACTTAGTTCTGGTGGGAAAGCACAAATGATCACTTTGATTCACTTCATTCCTTGCCGTCAGCAGCACGAAGGGAACCCAGTTGAACTGGTGCTTGGGTTCCAACAACCTTGGAAGAACCATAAACTGAAAGATCCTTTCCTTCAGCTTTTTCTTTCTCAATCTGCTCTTTGATCCAGAAGTATGTGATTCTCAGGCCATCCTGTTTGACACAATAAACTAAAATGTTTAAAGAAGAGCACTAATGTACTTTTTTGTAGATAAATATTTTACCAACTCTTACCTTCAATCTCATAGTCGGCGCCCAGCCAAGCTTTTCCTTGATTAGAGTGTTGTCAGAGTTGCGCCCTCGAACACCTTCTGGACCAGGTATGTGCTCGATAGGAAGTTTCTTGTCCTCGAAACTGAGAACAATCTCAGCCATCTCATTCATGCTAACCATCTCATCACTACCAATGTTGACTGGCTCTCGGAAGTCTGACTTTGTTAGCCTACATACAAAATTTAGTTACAGTGTACATTTTGTATTCACATTTTAAAGAACAAATTTGTGGTTAGGCATTTCACCTCAGAACCCCTTCAACACATTCATCAATGAAGGTGAATGAACGAGTTTGAAGCCCATCTCCCCACATTTCAAACTTGTCAACAGCAGTAAGAGCCTTCCTACAGAAGGCTGCAGGAGCCTTTTCTCGCCCTCCTATATATATATTGACCAAACATAGCACATATGCAGACATTAAAATTAATAATTTTCACGAGTCTAAAGCATAGCACATATGCAGACATATCACAAGTTATACCTTTCCAAGTCCCAAAGGGTCCATATATATTGTGGAACCTCCCAATGCGACATTCTATCCCAAAATCCTTGTTATAATGCTTGCACAGTTCCTCAGTGGCAAGCTTCTCAAGCCCATATGCATCTTGAGGCTGTGGAGAACGAAACGTGTTGAATTAGTAAACATGAATAACCACTGCACTATCATCGGATATAGACTAAAAACCGAACCTCTGCAGGCCAGGCATCTGACTCCTTCAAGCTCACATTTGTTTCTAATTGTTTGAACTCAGGATAGATACATGCACTAGATGCATAAAAGAACCTGAAATAAAATAAATAGAAGCTCAGCCGTCAGCCCCAGCGAAGCAGATGCAGTGTGTGTACCATTTCAAAATTAATGAAACATGAGCCTTCACACTGTAATGTTCCAAACTAATAGGAAGAAGTTCTTATAGTGAATGGCAAACCTCTTAACCCCATTAATTCTTGCAGCCTCCATCATATTGAAGCTTATCATGGTGTTATTGTACATGATGACCGAATGGTTGGACTGAATAAATCCCATGCCTCCCATATCCGCAGCAAGGTTGAAGACATGATCTACTCCTGAAGTCACCTTCAAGCAGTTCTCCATGACCCTAAGATCAGCAAGATGGAACTCGTGGCAAAACATATCCTCACTCATGTGCTCATTCTTCTTCCAGTCAGAGGCGATAATGTAATGCCCTTCACTCTTCAATCGTCTAGCAATGTGTGATGCAATGAATCCACCAGCACCAGTTATGGATATTCGAAGTTTCTCAGATGGCCAGTAGGGTTCCCTCTCAAGGTTCTCGTATGTGAAAGCTCCATATTTGCCTCCATCGTTACTTCCCATGCTGTATAATTCGCACGTTGAAGTTAACGGACATGTAGATTACATGAGAAACAAATGAACTTGAAAAGATGAAAAAAGTTGGTCATGTACAAATCAAAAGTAGCATATTGAATACTATATTCTCATATGAACATAAAGTCATCAATTTGGGCCCATGGCCAGAAAAAAAGCGCAATTTGATAGTAAGCAATCATAGAGTTTTCAATAAACGAACAAAATTTAACAATCTCCACAATAATTGGGAATCAACAATTAAAATTACTACTCTCACAAAGAATATCATAATGTGGTGGTTTTTTAATCTTGATGAACATCAATAACATAAGATTCTGGAAGCAAGTTACTACTCAAATCAGAATCACATTGCTCAGTCTTGATGGCATACCTATTAAGACTACCTTGACTAAGAAATTGATTATATGAGTAATTAATTATAAAATTGTTCTTCAAATAAGTTGTGAGATCTGAACTGATGCGAGTTAAAATCAATGATTTCTAGAACTAGCGAATAATATCAGCTGTTCTTGTACTACTACGGAATAGCATCAGGGCAACACTCGAATAGCTACAAATGTATATCAGGATTTGAAATAATAGATTTTTATAAATATGTAATTCAGGAGAATTAAACATTATACAGCCTTTAACGGCTCACAATCCTGACTGTACATCGAAAGCAGGATGCTAAATGTCAAATTATGATAATCTCAGTTTACATCAATTATAATTAATTACAAAATTCAGAAAAAGGAATAAATGTACGGACGGAAACGCAGATGAAACAACCAGGAACATTGGAAGCGAAAGATATTGAAAAGAGAGTAAAAACACGTAAACGCAATTGAATGATAATTGCGGAATCGAACCTTGGAAGGCTGGGGGTTGGGGATGGGGATGAGTCGACGTAGGTGAGAGACGGACGGACGGATCTCGGAGAGAGCGCGATGTATGGAGTTTTTATGGATTGGTGAGTGGTGGTGAAACCGCTTCTGTTGTTTATATACACGCCGTTCGTATTTCCACATCTTTTTTATTATTTTATATTTTAGTGCTACTTGTGGTAATGCTCTTTTTATTTTCCTAAAATAATTAGAGTAATAAATTTAGGTTATTAATTAGGGGAATTTACCTAAAATCACTCATAGATTAATTATTTTGCCAAAAACCATTCATATGTTTAAATTTAACCGAAGACCACCTTTATGCTTTCTAAGTTTTTCAAAAAACACCCATATCTTTTAACTCAACAAAAACCACCTTTAAATTTTCAAAAAGTGTCAGAAACCACCCGTATATTTAAGCTTAACGAAAATAAATTAATAAAAATAAGAAAAAATAAATGAAAAATACGAAAAAAATATAAATCAATATAAATCGGAAAAAATAAAAAAATCATAAAAAGTTAAAAATTCAGATTAAGGATATTTAAATAAATGTAAATTTCAAATGAAGTACTATACCTTGATTCAAATGATATTATTAAAATTGAAAATTAAAATTTCTAGAAAATAAATGTCTTAAAAACCAAAGTTTAAACTATGCCTTATTTTTACTTGCATAACTTATATATCAAAGGTAAATTTGTATTTGCATGCTTTTATATAGTATGTTTGAACTCTTATTAGTGTCATATAAAATTAAACTTTTTATTAGTAACATTTTAAAATCTAATATATATGGATTAACTATTAATTATTCAATATTATATACAGTGTTTTTTTTTGAAACTGGACGAAGCCAGCATATTTATTAATTCGATGGTCCAAACACCTGGACATGGTTTGTACAAGTTCTGGAGTATTTCGAGCTACCACAAGGGCAACCCTAATCCCTAGGTAATAAGAGCCCTCACATGCCGGCAGATTATAAGGTTCATTTTAAATAAAATAATATATCTAATACATTTTAAAAAATGATATAATAAAATATATTAAGATATCACATATGATAAATAATATAATGTGATTCTTGAACTGTAAAAGTGATGTTATATGAACTAAATATTCAAATCACATGCTTTGTGAAAGTGAGTATAATGGTCCATCAACATCAAGGTATCAAGGTATCAATCAACACCTAACTAAATCTCAGCTCGGATACTCTCTCTCTAAACTCTCCCGAGCGCCATTCTCTCCACCGACCATCTCCGTTCTTTTGATCGGATGTTTGTTGGTGTGGTGGTCATGAAGTGGCCTTCGTTGTCGGTGGTGGGATGCAGATGTTGTGCCGACAGCTGAGAGTTAAGGGCGCGGCGGTTCACTCCTCAGATCTTTCACCGTCCGACCTTCTGTTTTGGTTGTCTGTTACTTTGCTGCTCCGTTTTCGGTTTTGGTAGTTCTGTTGCAGCCTGTAGGGGTGGCTGGTGCCAGCCCCTGTCGTTTTTTGGTAGTTCTGTTGCTCCTCAGTGTCTGCGCAATTTTGGTTTTCCGTCGACTGCTGCATGTCGGTCGATCTGGTCGTTCGGAGGTCGTCGGCTGGTGTTGCGGCCTGATTGTCGGTTGCTTGTACTTTGTGTCTTTTTGAGGTTGCGTTCTGGCCGTCACGGTGGAGTCTGCTTTTTGGTTAGTTGCGACTTGGGTGACGGCGTTAGTTTGGTCATCGCTGCTTGTCGGCTGCGTTGTGTTCGCCAGGTCTCTGTTTTGCCATGCCTGCTTTTTGGACCTGCGGTGGCTTTTTTTGTTGTCCTGCTTTTTGTGGGTGGCAGACTTTGTGGCGCAGATAGCCTTCACTGTTATCGGAGCTGTTTCCGTCGGTCAGGTGGCGGTGGTGCTGTCGATTTGCGTTTGACTCTTCTTGACACGTCGATTGCTTAGCTGCTGCCGCGTGTCCTTGTTACGCCCATCCGTTTCACGTTGCAGTCTTTGTTGGTTATCTAAATGAGTCCACTTGCACCTATCGTTTTCTGTTTGGTTCATCTGTTAACCTGGCCCATTTGGTTCAACTGAGTCAACCTGCAGTGTTTAATTGTTATTCTGGACTGGTTGGTTTAGTTACGACCAATTACAACTAGTTCGTGTTTGGTTTTCGCCTGAGAATATCTCTTTAGATGTCTACAGCAGTTATCAGTTACTATCACAGCATTCTTGGTCGCTGATCATCATGGACGTACTTTATTTTCCGTACATTTTCTACACATTCTTGTACGTACCGAGGCAAAGTAGTCGGTTTAGTTCATAGTTCGTCTTTTCAATTTGTTTGGACTAGACTGAGTCAGACTAACTTGTGTTAGCCTTTTAAGTCCTCGAGTTGTATGTTTTGGCCTTTGGCCTTCAATCAAAAAAAAACATCAAGGTATCAACCAAAATATTCATGTTATTTAAATATAGTTCATAAAATGTTGTACTAGTTTAATGAAACAATCTAACAGTAATTATATATTTTCAAAAATCAATTTTTAAATTTAAACTATTCTATTGAATATTTACATATATTTTTATTTCATAAAACGAAATGATATAATTTGATTAAAAAAATAAAAGTATAAATATTGTTTTGAAAAATATAATTATTTCCAAATTGTTTTTTCTTATGCTTCAAATATTTTGGCACATGAACACATTAAGGTTAATGAATCATTTTATATTATTTTATTAACCCCTTGATATGAACATTTCGGTTGTAATGTTATTAAATTTTATGAACCATAATACAATATTTTATGAACTATATATTTAGTTTATGAATTTTAATAATTTTTCTCTAAAATTGAGGGATGACTATGTGTATTATGGATTAAGTTCTAGGAGGACAACCAAATTTTTGTAAGACCGTAAGATATCATCTCAACCGTTGCTATTTATTCATCCATCCTAACCATCTGTGTTTTATTGATATTGATAATCATCCATCCTAACCGCCTGTGTTTTACTGTCTTTTGCAAATCTAACTGCCACATTTAATTAAAACCAACTTTAATCTCAAACATCAGATTTATCAAATTAACGGTTGAGATAAGTCATTTTGTTTTACAAAAACATATGGATTACTTGATCATAACCCTGTGTATTATTATAATATGATTAGGTTCAAATGAGACAACTATATATGTGTGAGCCATATGACATCATCTCATTCATTTATTTTATTAAATCTAACGAATGAGATTTAAAACCAGGGACGGATCCACATGTAGGCAATATGGGCTTTAGCCCAAGAAACTTTCAATCAAAACAAAAAAAATTAAATTTAACCATATTAAATTTCAATAAAATGTTTTAACCCAATCAAAAACTCAAGTTTTCGCAAAAAATAAAAAATAGCCCTACCTATTTTCAAATCCAGCATCCGTCCCTGTTTAAAACCACTTTATTCAACTGTCCCCATGTTTTTTGCGCACACTTGTCCCATAATTTAATTAAAAATGAACTAATCACAATAGTTAGATTATTAAAATAAACACTGATGATCATATCTCACAGTCTCAAAATTCTTTCGTCTCACTGGATTCCAGCTCTATTATGATATAAATATCATTTAATATATATTTTATTTTATTGTTGTTAAACACATGGATTTGATAAATTTATTATTTAATGTCTGCGAAAATTACTACACTTCTTCTTTAAATATTTAAATCAACTATTAATATGAATATTATATAAAGTGGGATCAAATAAATGTACGGTTAAGATGACTTTATAATTTATTTGGTATATATGGAACTTAATATTTGATCTCTTCCCTTCGTCGGCACACACAGTAATACATTATCTTTAAACCTACAATCTATATTTGTTCATAGGAAGTGGTTATAGAGAGACAACTAAAGTTTTGTAAGATAGAGGGACATCATCTCAATCCTTGATTACTATCCATCCAACGGTTTATATTCATAACCGTCAATCTCAACCGCCCATGTATTTTACAAATTCAACCACCTATGTTAATTAAAAATCAATTTAATTTTAACCGTTAAATCAATCAAAATCAATGGTTTAGATAATGTCTCCATGTCTAACATTAGAACCACTCTCGATTTATATATATCTTATTTATAGAAATCTAACATTGAATCAAATATGATACATAATGCTACCAAAAGAGTTATTTAAAATGCCGAGGCATTCTAACTAAAAGATATCACATAACGCAAATAATATAGTAACAACTTTCGAGTTTATTTTGATGCTTTCGAATTCACTTAGTCGCATGTTGTCTCCACAGCTGCTCTGATGACCATATTTACTTGCATGAATAATCAGTGAGACAAATTCTGATAAACAAACAATAATAAAAAGAAAGTAGTACTGGCTGTTATCAATCTCCTTGTCACGAAATATGATCTCTCGAAAGCTCTCTAAAAGGAATTCAGATCCAGTGCTGCGACAACTATTTGCAGCGATCCAAAACTACGTAGTTTTAGTAAATGATTCATCTAAAACTATTTAGGGTTATAGTAAATAACATCAAAGTGACACCGTTTTGGTGCTCGTAGCAATAGCTGCGCTGCACCGGATCCCTCCAAAAGTAAAACGATTCCCGAATATTACAAGAAGATTCCTAGAAATGCTATAGTGATGCAAAATATTTATTTATTATTAAGTTCAGAAAGCAAGTTGTGTGATTTAAGAATAGAAGGGGATCGAAGTCCACGTGCAATATATCTGCTTTATGCACCCATGTTTCAAGCATAATAACTGTCATGATAGAAATTAGAAAACGCACAGATGTTTTATAGGGAAAAATCAAGTAGCATGATGAGAATGTCAAATACAATTTCAACTTTAATTATTAATAAGTCAAATAACGATATTTAAACTAAAAATAATTTTTGAATCCAATTGTACATTTTAATCTGAATTGTACGATTATTGAAGTCAAAAACAAAGATTAAGTCATTCTATTTCACAAAATATAATATCTCTATTGATCTTAATCTAAATTTTTTATACATTTTAATCATTTTTTGATTTATTGTTTAATGTAGTGGTCTAAACGCCAATTGAATCCACACCATCACAATGCAAAACAATGTGAAATGCTCGTTGAGTTAAAGTATTTCAACATTTGAAGTATTTAGCAAAAGATTCAAAGTCGGGAGTCTGTCTACTCTTGTAAGTTTACCCATCCACTTACCACTTGTATACCGCTTTCACATCTAATTACGGTTGAGATTAAATTAATTTAATTTTAATAAATTTGTATAAACAGAAGGGGGTTAGAGATTGACAATTAAGTATTAATCGTTGAATTATAGAAATCAACGGGTAAGTTAATGTTCTTAAATCTCACATTATTTAGTCTGATCTCTCTGGATCCTTTCCCTTCGTTAAAACATTTGTTTTCTAAAAATGGAGGCAATGGATCTGGCCTTCCATTAAAATCAAATAATACAAAAACAAATCTCCAATGAAAACGAAGTTATATGGATCGATCTGCTCCAACCAAAGGGACCACAACACAAATCTCAACAAGCACTATCCCCTCAAAGTGTGGCGACAAATTACTCTATCATCTTCCAACACAACACCCAATACAAAAATATTAAAATATCATAACTGATGAAAATGAAGAGCTTGAAATTATAAACTTGATATTTTCATTTGTTTGATTCTTCATCACATTTTATATTTAATTCTTTGATAATATATTTGGGGTGTACTGGCAAGTTGTTCGAAGCATATCCTCTGTGCATAAATCAAGTGTTGATTTATCACATGCTCACAAATCTGCACACCACAACTTGGCGCTTATCATTTTCTTGGACCAAGATTTACAAGTATCCATGCCTACTCTTCCCCAAACTGCACCATGTGCCAAACTTTATACTCCAACTTAATTTGTTATTGTGAATTTTCAACTTGACCAATTGATGAACTCTTGGAGGTATAACACCAATTTAAAGGCTAGGAAACTGGACGTTTTGAAGCCCAATATAAATATGAAACATAACAAAGAAGTCAAATTAGAAAGGAGTCTGTAGCAACTGCCATCCTTAAACTCTAGCACAATCGTGGTCGTTGCTCGCAAGCAACAGTCGGTGCATCTAGCAATATTCTAAACCTATTTGCTCATTAAATTGCAAAACATTATGTCAAAGTTATGAACAAATAGTGGCAGAAAAATCTCAATTTTTTAAATGGAAATTGTGGATGAATCAACCTGAATTGTGGTGGAGGTAATACAAGAGTTTGGACAAAAAACTCTAATCCAACAGTACATGCTAGTGCTACGACACACATGATCATTATGTTTTCCGAGACTTGCAGAATTCTAACTAAATGCGAAAGCATAATCCAAGTCTAAGGCGTTTGAAAATAATAAAGTTCCTAACTGAATTTAAACATTTTTTTACGAGGATTAGTGATCTAGTAGTCAGTCATCTTAAGTATGGGGTCTATACAGTCTTTGAGCGATGAATAGAATATTTTATTTTAAAAAGTACTACTTTGTTTTCGTGATGGATGGACATGTCATCAAATAAAAATGTTAAATATCATAGTGGAGATTGTGTTGAGTATTTATTTTTTCCATTTCCTTTTTAAGCATTAGCTATATTTGAATCATTCAATAGTCTACCATTTTAGAATTTAATATGAAAAATTAAAATTAAAAGTACTTCATTCTTTTATTTATTTTTATTTTTAAAATTTAAATTATTTCCTACAATCCAAATCTTGAGCGATGTAGGAAATTCGTTCTTATAACTAAATGTAAACAATTACAAATGGGGATATAGAGCAAAAACTAACGACAGACAAGTGGTATAATCGAAATCATTACATTCAGTCTTCTTCTCGTCACTCTTCCCTCGTTCACTTCCAGTGATCTATACGGTAATCTATGCTTGAACTTATTCAATTTTATTCATTCTTCCGGATCAATAAATATCAAATTAATAATGTGTTTTCGAAAAAAAATATGAAGGTTGCTGAATGGATATGGAATATGAAAGGCCAAATGGCCTAACAGGTTGCTACAATGCCAAGTTAATACTTCCACGATTTCTTCGTAACAAAGGATAGTAGCTGCCCGAAGCCTCTCATAAGGACCCAGTGATACACGACACTTAGTCTATGTCTAAATACAGGTTTTTAATAGAGGGTTTTATGATTTACGATAATCCTAAGGTCCCCTATTTATAGTCCACAAAAGGAGACTAAGCTTGCCTACGAGGCAAGGTTTGCTTAGCCTTGAAGATTCCCTTCCTACTGGGTTTGCTTAAGGGTTAAAGTATGAAACATATAGGTGTGTCAGCAAGGGTGGGAGCTGATGATGGAACTCCCTTTGCCATGCCAAGGTTTCTCTTGATGAAGCAAGTAGATGCCCAGGTTTGCCCTTTGATTGTCGAAAATGTGACTAGCTCTTTGCTTGTCATAGAAGCCCGTACATGGCAAGTTGCAGGGCACCTCATGCTGGGCATTCTTCTTTGATCAGGTGGGCTTCTTTGTTGCCCTTAGTCACTCCTCATATGTCTTCAATCCGGTCCTTCATGACAGCAAGCATGTTCGGTTGCTGAATTTTTCGGACATATTGTCTTTAAAAGGCTTGATCGAGTAACGGAAGTCATTCGCATCGTCTTGCAATGATGCTTCTAAGTTTTTAAAGTCGCATTGGCTGGCTGCCTTCGAGTAAGAGAGGTCCTTAGGTTTTCGAGGTCCTATCAATTATACTATATTTTCGGATATCATGCATGTACAAATGTATCGATTTCCTTATTTGACTAAATAAGATATTATCTTTTATTCATAAAATCATATTTCCTCTATTGTTAACATTGAATCAAAGCCAATATCCAATAGGATCTGGTTTTTTAAAATGGAGAACAAGCACATCACTACCACATTAGCATATGTTTTGTCCAATCATCAGACACTATACATCTGAGTCAGAGACACCAATCGAGTCAGCTACCTTGTTTTGGACCATATTGGAGGTTGTATTATACAACCGTTGTTGTTTGAATATAATGATTGGGCTCATTAGTGGTTGTTGGGTTCTATTATGCGCACCATCGGAAACAGTTTTAAAAAGAGGATTGAGTTGCGTAAGTAAAGATTGTGACACAAGATCTGTAATTTGGATGCCTACTTGATCTGGTGGAAGAAGATCATTTGAAGATTGCTTGATGTCCAAGTTAGCTACAAGGTTTGAATTTATTTGTATTTGAGTCCAGGGTGTAGTTGCAATTGCAAAGAAGTCTGGGGTCATGTTACAAATATGTAAAGTTCAAGACAAAGCACACAGTCTGTTGTGTGCTGCGTCAGTCTGACACCTGCTGCAGCAGAGGTGTGCCTCATATTCTGTGTGTCTGCAGCAGGGGTTATAAAGTGTCGGGCAGGCTTGTAGCTAGGTGTGTGAGCTGTGAACTTGAGTGAGTCTCCTGTGGTGTGCGTTGCTGTCCTGTGGAGGTCTGAGTGGTCTGTAGTGAGAGAGAAGTGAGCGGTAGCTGGTGGTTTCCGGCTAGAGGTTTGCTGTTGTATCTCGTTGTTCCTCCTCCTTTGAAAACATCAATAAACTCCTGTTTGCTGGATTAGTCTAGCCACCCAGAGTGTGGCTAGGATACCAGGGTAAACCTCTTGTGCAACTGAGTACTGCTTCAGGTCTGTTTCAGGTCTGTTCAAGGTTTGTTGCAGATCGTTGTTCTGTGTTGTCTTCGAGTGGATTGGGGCATAGGCTTCTACAATTGGTATCAGAGCCCGTACGGCGACCAGAATGACTCCGACGAGGTTTGAGATGGAGAGGTTTGATGGGAAGGGAGACTTCTCCCTTTGGAGGCAAAGGATGAGAGCTATCCTTGTTCAAACGAAGCTTGTCAAAGCGCTGCAAGGTGAGAAGGAGCTTCCGGAGACTATGTCCAAGGAGGATAAAGAAGAGCTGCTGGAGCTGGCCTACAGCACAGTGATCTTGTATCTGGGGACAAGGTTTTGAGGGAGGTTTCCAAAGAGAAGACTGCAGCAGGGGTTTGGCTGAAGCTTGAACAGCTCTACATGACCAAGACATTGACTAATAGGGTTTACTTGAAGGGAAGGTTGTTTGGGTTTAAGATGACTGATGAGAAGTCCTTGGATGATTATCTGGATGAGTTCTCAAAGATAGTGATAGATCTGGAGAATATCGGAGTGAAAGTCGAGGATGGATCAGGCCATCATGATATTGAACTCACTGCCGGCTTCATACTCTACCTTTGTGGAAACATGAAGTATTCCAGAGAAACTTTGAGTCTTGAGGAGGTGTTTCATTGAAATCTAAACAGATTGAAGCCAAGTCAGCAGGGGATGTTGCGGAGGGCTTAACTGTGCAGAGGAAGGTTGAAAACATGACAAAAGAAGTTGAGGAAACACAGCAAAGGTAAGAGTCCTAGTGGTCAGAAGATGGAAGCCAGCAGAAGGGCTATAAGTGCTTCTATTGTCACAAGGAAGGACACTTCAGAAAAAGTGGAAGCAAAGAAGCAAGGGAAGAAACCTGCTCAAGCAGAGGTTTCGGTTGCTGAAGATGGGTATGAGAGTGCTGAGGTCCTTGTTGCAGCAGAGAAGGATACCAGTGTTAAGTGGATCCTGGACAGTGGCTGCTCGTTCCACATGACTCCAAATAAGCATTGGTTTGAGGTGTTTAAGCAAGAGGATGGTGGATCTGTTCTTTTGGGAAACAACAAAGCCTGCAGAGTGCTTGGTATTGGATCTGTGAGAATCAGATTGGAGGATGGGAGCACTAGGTTACTCACCCATGTCAGGTACATTCCTGAACTGAAAAGAAATTTGATTTCTTTGGGAACTCTTGATGCTTTAGGTTATTCATTTAAGGCAGAGAAGGGTGTTATTAAAGTTGTTAGAGGTGCATTGATCATGTTAAAGGGTGTTAGAACAAATGGCTTGTATGTGTTGTGTGGTGAAACTTTTATACCTGGAGAAGGCTACTTGTCGGAGGAATCTAGAGATAAGACCATGTTATGGCATCTTAGATTGGGACATGTAGGAGAGCAGGGGTTGATAAAACTAGCACAACATGGCTGTTTGGGGAAGGAAGTTATCAGTAGGATCAAGTTTTGTGAAAACTGTGTGTTGGGTAAATCTAGTAAGGTTAGATTTAGTAAAGGAACACATAGAACTGCTGTATACTTGAATATATACACTCTGATCTTTGGGGACCCTCTAGAACTGAATCAATAGGAGGTAGAAGGTACTTCATGACTCTTATTGATGATTACTCTAGGAGATGTTGGGTGTATTTTCTGAAGCATAAGAATGAAGCTGTTGATGTTTTAAGACCTGGAAATTGTTAGTTGAGAATCAACTAACAAGAAAATTAAGAGGCTTAGAACTACAATGGGCTTGAGTTTCTGGACAAGACTTTCTTGGATTTGTGCAAGTGTGCAGGTATTTCAAAGCATCACACAGTTCCTGGAAATCCACAACAAATGGATTGGCTGAGAGGTACAATAGAACTATACTGGAAAGAGTGAGGTGTATGTTGTTCCAAGCTGGTTTGCCAAAGAAGTTTTGGGCTGAGGCATTGCAAACTGCCTGTTATCTGATCAATAGATGTCCGTCTTCTGCCATTGAATTCAAGACACCTATGCAGATGTGGAGTGATCATGATGTGGATTACTCAAAGCTCAGAATTTTCGGATGTGCTGCTTATGCACATGTGAAGCAGGATAAACTTGCACCTAGAGCACTGAAGTGTATTTTTCTTGGGTACCCGGAAGGAGTCAAAGGATACAAACTGTGGTGTTTGGAAGAAAATCATAAGAAGATTGTCTTAAGCAGAGATGTCACCTTCAATGAAAGTCATTTTCCGTTCAAGAAAATGGGAACCTTTGAGACTGGGGAGTGTAGCAGGTCTCAAGTCGAGGTGGAGCTTGAAGGTGTTGCTTCAGAAAATGAAAATGGTGCTGAAGCAGGTCAGGAGCAGACTGACAGAGCTGTTGAGGGCAGTGACCAACAAACCACTCCTAGGAGTAGAACTGCAAGGCTTTCTAACTACCAACTAGCCAGGGATAGGGAAAGAAGAGCTGGTGCAGGGAGAAATCCAATCAGATTTGGATTTGAGGATATGGTGTCATTTGCATTCAATGTGGCTGAGGAAATTGATGAAAATGAACCAAGGTGCTTCAAGGAAGCAGTTGAGTCTGAGAACTGTGACAAGTGGATTCAGGCTATGAAGGAAGAGATGGCGTCTCTTAACAAGAATGAAACATGGACTCTTGTGGACAAACCTGATCATAAGAAACTAGTAAGTTGCAAGTGGATTTTCAAAAGAAGAGAGGAACATATGGATCGGGTGAACCTAGATGGAAAGCAAGGCTAGTGGCCAGGGGTTTTTCTTAGGAAGAAGGGGTAGACTTCAATGAGATTTACTCACCGGTTGTGAAGCATAGATCAATCAGAATGCTTTTGGCCTTGGTAGCGGAGATGGACTTGGAACTTGAGCAGCTTGATGTCAAGACTGCTTTTCTGCATGGAGACTTGGATGAGGTGATCTATATGACACAACCAGAGGGCTTTGAAGTGGGAGATCCTGATAAGAAGGTGTGTCTGCTTAAGAAGTCTCTGTATGGTCTGAAGCAAGCTCCTAGGCAGTGGTACAGAAAGTTTGATGAGTTCATGCTAAAGGTAGGTTTCAGAGGATCCAGTTATGATTGGTGTGTCTACTTCAAGAAATCTGCTGAAGGGTGTTATATTTATCTGCTTCTCTATGTTGATGATATGCTGATTGCTAGTAAACAGAAAGAAGAGATAAGTAAACTGAAGTTGCAACTGAATGAGAGTTTCGAGATGAAGGATCTGGGATCAGCCAAGAAAATCCTTGGGATGGAAATTACCAGATTCAGAAAGCAAAGGAAGTTGTTTCTGTGTCAGTCTGGTTATCTGAAAAGGGTTTTGCTCAGATTTGGTTTTGAGAATGTGAAGCCAGTTAGTACTCCATTAGCAAATCATTTCAAACTAAGTGCAGATCAAGCTCCTGTTACTGAAGAGGAAATTGAATACATGAAGGGTGTTCCTTATTCCAGTGTAGTAGGGTGCTTGATGTATGCCATGGTCTGTACTAGACCTGATCTGGCAAATGCAGTGAGTTTGGTGAGTAGGTTTATGGCTAAACCTGGAAAACAACATTGGTTTGCAGTTAAATGGGTGATGAGATATCTGGCTGGGACATTTGAGAAGGGTCTGATGTTTGGGAATTCTGAAGCAGGTGGAGCTTTGGTGATGGGCTATGTTGACTCTGATTTTGCAGGAAGTTTGGACACTAGGAAGTCTCAAACTGGATATGTGTTCACAATGTTTGGAACTGCAGTGAGTTGGAAGGCTTGTTTACAGTCTGTTGTGGCTCTATCAACAACAGAGGCTGAGTATATGGCTATAACTGAGGCAGTTAAGGAAGCATTGTGGATGAGAGGTGTAGTGACTGAGCTAGGACTTGTGCAAGAAATGTCAGTATTTTCTGTGATAGTCAAGGGGCCATTCATCTCTCGAAGCATCAAGTGTTTCATGAGCGATCAAAACATATTGATGTGAGGCTGCATTTTGTGAGGAGAGTCACTGAGTCTGGGGAAGTGAAGCTGGTGAAGATATCAACTCTGGAGAACCCAGCTGATGCTTTCACAAAGTCAATACCTGCTGAGAAGTTTGAAAAATGCCTAGGGCTTCTAGGCATTGTTCTGAAACACTGAAGTGTGTGAGTGGAGTTTGTTGATGGTCAGTGGAGGAGGGGAGCAGATCAAGCAGTCAAGGTGGAGATTGTAATTTGGATGCCTACTTGATCTGGTGGAAGAAGATCATTTGAAGATTGCTTGATGTCCAAGTTAGCTACAAGGTTTGAATTTATTTGTATTTGAGTCCAGGGTGTAGTTGCAATTACAAAGAAGTCTGGGGTCATGTTACAAATATGTAAAGTTCAAGACAAAGCACACAGTCTGTTGTGTGCTGCGTCAGTCTGACACCTGCTGCAGCAGAGGTGTGCCTCATATTCTGTGTGTCTGCAGCAGGGGTTATAAAAGTGTCGGGCAGGCTTGTAGCTAGCGTGTGTGAGCGTGAACTTGAGAGAGTCTCCTGTGGTGTGTGTTGCTGTCCTATGGAGAGTCTGAGCTGTCTGTAGTTGAGAGAGAAGTGAGCGGTAGCTGGTGGTTCCGGCTAGAGGTTTGCTGTTGTATCTCCATTGTTCCTCCTCCTTTGAAAACATCAATAAACTCCTGTTTGCTGGATTAGTCTAGCCACCCAGAGTGTGGCTAGGATACCAGGGTAAACCTCTTGTGCAACTGAGTACTGCTTCAGGTCTGTTTCAGGTCTGTTCAAGGTTTGTTGCAGATCGTTGTTCTGTGTTGTCTTCGAGTGGATTGGGGCATAGGCTTCTACAAGATCATTAGTGGACAGTAATGATAGGTTGCAATTCCGCATTGACACATCGCGAGTAGGCAGTAGCTGGTTCATTTGTTGTCATTAGTCATGGTTGGTGTCTTCGTCAAAATAATATAAGTAATGCATTTCTTCACGACCATCTCAATTAAGTTGTTTTCATGTAATAGTCGCCCGGTTTAGAGGACCCTTACTTTCTATCACATGTCTAAAAACTTCAATGTGAAATTTCCGGACTTAAACACAATACATTCGGGCTTGGTTTGCCCGGCTCAGACCAATCGTAAGCCAACTTTAACTACTCTATCTGTCACACAAAAATTCGAAAGACATGGGACTCCCACTCAATGGTGATGATATTTACCCGATAGTGCAACATGGTTGGCGGATTGCAGTATCTAACTCTCACTCACCTTGACATTGCATTTGCGGTAAATAAGGCCTGACAATATTTGTGTAATCCTATAGATATACATTGGGGAGCTGTCAAAAGAATCGTACGCTATGTTTAGGGTACAATTGATACCGGTTTAAGGTTTCATCATTCTTCACTTACGCAAATCAGTATTTTCACTGATGCTGATTGGACAGGCTATATTGATTATCGACATTCCATCGGAGGATTTGCTATCTTTCTTGGTCCAAATCTGATCTCACGGAGCACAATAACCTACGGTGTCGTGGTCAAGTACAGAACCTGAATACAAACCTCTAGCAAATGAGTCTGTAGAAGCAATATAGGTTGAATCAATACTTAAGAAGTTGGGTATTGAGCAAAGATAGTGGACTTTACTATGGTGTGATAACCTTGGAGCTACGTATCTAACGGCTAAACCTATATTTCATTCCCGCACGAAATACATAGAAATTGACTTTCATTTGTGCTAGAGTTAGTTGCTCAAGGGGGTCTGGATGTTCGGTTTATCTACACTGACTACCACTCAACCAGCTAGCTGACGTTTTCAAAAGGCCATCCAAATTGGTTATTCTAATATATTAGGTGAATATAATGATGTACAACCTTACTGATCTATAAGTGAGAAGATGCACCCACTTTTATGTATCGCAAATCACTATCCTTCAATACACATCTTAATTTACATCGTAAGGTTATATACGGTATTACTACTCAATGGTGAGTTTGTTAATCTTTCGTGGCTTTGTGATGACACAGTTGCGGTGCCACAATTGTTGTTGCTTATCTGATGAAAAAATATTAAATGAGCTTAGCTGAGTCCCTACATTATGTGAAAAATAAACGACCTCCGATAATGCCAAATGCTGGTTTCGTTTCACAACTAAATACATTTCAAGTAAACAAGATAATTCTTTCTATCAAGGTATGAATTTAAAAGATAAATCGTCAACAAATGTACTTTAGAGAAAATGAGATCTGATGCTGATGACAACTTTTACATATATTGTCCTAAAAAGGATGGTTAAGTGGGTAGTTATGAAGACTAGACAAAGTCCTGAGTTCGAATATATGCTAAACCGTTTGGAAGATTAAAATATCGGATTTAGTTTGATGGTGTAATATGATTGCAATTGTAATCGCTCAAAATGACGAAGTTCTTAATTGAATGCAATTATATTCCGGATGGAGAGATAATCAAATAATGTAAAAAAACCTCAAAGCGGAGATTTGTTTAACTATTTACTGTTACATTTATTCCCTCCGTTTAATTGCCCGTTTCATTTTTTTTGGGTTTAAAATGAAATATCCCAATTACATTTATTCCCTTCGTACTTTACCAATGTATACCTTTTAAATCGAATTTTTCATTAAATATTTAATCACGTCATCAAATATTGTTTCCAAATCTCAAAGTCATATTGCGATTTGCGTGTTTCCAAATCTCAAAGTCATATTTAACCATGTCATCTGTTACGTTTTGGTTATTTAACAAATTTATGCGTGTTTTTATTTTATTTAATATCCATGAATAGGTTAAGTTTTAGGAATGCATTAAATTTTAGTGAGAGCAATAAATAAAATTTGAATCGTTGATTTGATTAATCTGACGATTGAGATTAAAATTTAGTTTTGATAAAATAGCTGGTTGAGTTGCAAAATCAATGATTAAAATGATGTCTTAATGATCCTACAAAAATATATGTGTTCTTCTTGAACTATTACCGCCACATATATATCAATACAACTCTAAAATATAATGTTCACTTTATTAAAGAATAAAAATAATAGACTAAATATACTGCATCGCATTTAAGAGAGGATATATATTAAAGAAAATATTTGACTTAATCTCTACTATTAAGAATGTCGGAGTTGTGTTTAACAGTTACCGGGATTTTAGGCACTAGACCGGGAATTTAGGGACTGAACAGACGTGAAGATAACCGACTTAAAGTAACCGCACAGAAAAATAACCGGACCACTCTCATCCGTTAAACTACCTGATGTATTGTAGATGGAACTATATGAACATTAGCGGTTAAAAAAAATGAAGCCAAATTTTTATACCAAAAATACCCTTTAACCGAAAACAATTATCCAAAACCGAAAACAATTATCCTATATATAATGTAGACTAACACAACCAACTATTCAAACCTAAGAGCACAGGTACTTTGCGGTTATTACTAGTATAAGGAAAGCATGAGGTGTTATTTGATACAGTTAATAGCCCACCGTCTTTTAATTTACTGCATAATGAAAATGTGTAAATTTCTTATAACTTAACGAAAATAATTATATATGAGTACATTAAATAAATAAAAAATGATAGACAGCGAATATCTAATTGTACAAAGATAGACATGCAGTCATGCACCAGCCAAGAATCGAACTCGGGTCAGTACCGTGGCAAGGTACTATTCTACCACTAGACCACTGAAATCTAGAAAATAAGTCTATTAACTTCTTAAACTTAACTTGAATTTTAGTTACTTTTAATTAATGTATGCATTTAGTGGAAGAAATTCTAAGAGGACATCTAAGTTTATGTTAGACGGTGATACATAATCTCCACCATTGATTAGTAATAATCTAACGGGTGAGATTTAATCAAAAAAATAACCGTCAAATCCAACCGCCCGTGTTTTTTGTAAATCCAACTGCCTATTTAATTAAAAACCAACTTCAATCTCAACCGTTAGATTAACCAAATAACGGCTAAGATTATGTCCTTCCGTCTTATCATAATCATTTGTCCTCCTTGATCCTAACTCTGCATTTAGTAACTTTCTATATTTAAAACGGAAGACCCTTTATTGACGGATACATATTGAAGTCACTTTTAGTTTTCAATTTTATCCCTATTTTTATTAAATAAAGTTTAAGTTAAATATAAATTAAATAATATTTGAATATTATTTGCACAAGATTTATTATGCACATATTTTAAAAGATTAATCATTCAACTAATGTATATGAGCGCTGAAGTACACTCCTATCCTTAAATTACATTCGTATGCTAAAATTTCAATCGTTTATCTCATCCACTAGTTCATCATTTGGATGACACATGTCTATCTTTTATGAATGTAAATTATGCTCAAGTACGCTCCTACCCTTACAAATGTAAATTATGATGTGGAGATATGTTAGCGCTCCTCAACTAATATATATTGGGTCAAAGTTAAGTTCCAGGAGGACATTAAGTATTTGTGAGATGGTTGAGATTAAAGTTATTTTTTATTAAAGTTGACGGTTGGATTTGCGAAAAACACGGGGCGGTTGGATTTAGAGTTGAGATGTTGTCCATCTGTCTTACAAAACTTTAGTTGTCCTCCTAGAACTTTTTCCTATTGGGCTATACAAAAACGTTCAAACTTGCCTTTTCGAGATGGAGAGATTATTAATTAAAATGATTAAAATGTCAAAGTGGAAATTGTTTTGAGTATTTATGTCTAAAAGGAAATAAGAAAAGTATTCAAATTTGAATTAGACTTTTTAGAAATTAAAATTAAAAATATGCTTAAAATAGCAGGGACACAGAACAGAACATTATAAAAAGAGAGTACTAAAATCTCTAACTCATAAAATTTGCAAAAAATCAGATCTCCTTAAACATGGAGTTCCTCAACATGTTCGTCGTAATGGTTTTGGCTCTTCTTCTCGGCACTCCTCTCTCGTTCAGTACCAGTCATCCATATGGTAATTTGTAACCTCTGCTCGAACTTACTGAAATTTATCAATTTACTACTTATCAAAATAAAGTTTTTTTTGAAATATATTCAGAAAGTTGCTTGGGATACAAGTATTGCCAAGGACCTAAACCAGAAAAAATGTGTATGCAAGCATGCATTGCACACAGCACTCCGGACTTAGTTGGAGCCCGCTGCGAATCTCCCCCTGATGGTTTGGGATGTTGTTGCGTATCGGATGCGGACCCACCCCCGCCCCCAAAGTATTAGGAGAGTCGGAGCACCGAACAATATTTTAAATATTTTTCAAATTTCCTTTATCCCTCCGTATGGATGCGGAAAAAATCAGTGAATAGAAAATTAAAATACACTGTTTCCATGGAAAATTCAGAGAAAAAATTTATATTGTTTCTTTGTTATTTTTTCATTTTTCCTGATACAATCAAACAATCTCAAATTTTCCTCTAAATTTCCATAAAATTTCTTTTCTAGTCATTTTTTCATGCAACCAAACGGGGCTTAGTATCAAAAATATTCCTTCATTTGTCATTTGTCTAATCATCTGATGAATAATCTTATATATTCATTATTGAAAATAACATTAATTGTATTTTAATTAAATAAGAGGCTAATCCGTCCTGGTAAAAAATATCCGACTGAGATCTCCATTGATGTAATAATTAACTACGTACATGAGGTGAAAATGATATTTAAGTGAGAAATGAAAATTAATAAAAGAATCTCATTTCTAAAAATCGTGTTCATTTATCATATTAGGAAAGTGAACTGAAAATAATTAATGAAAATAATTTAACCCCATAAGCCAAATCTACGAATCACGCAGCTTTGGATATTTACTTTGCAATACTACCTCTGTTTTATATTATAGGAAACTTTCCTTTCCGGGTGTTCCAAAATATATTATATGTTTTCATAAATGAACATTCTTATTTTTATTTTCACTATAAAATTAATTTTTATCTCATCATTTATTACCTTACTTTTAATATTTTCAATATCACATAAAATTAAAAATATTTGACAAACATCTTATGACAAACATCCTCAATATCTAGAATATATTCTGAATATATTTTGACTGGATGTATGATCATGCCTACTGCATGACAAATCAAAATGGTTCATCTTGTTTAATTACGTTACTTGAGCTGCCTTGGACTGTGTTGCATGACCTATCAAGAATCATATTGCTTAGCTTTTGTCACTTTGACTAAATGACTTTAGAGTTTAGAATAATTAACTGAGTGTTTGTGATCATTAAAATCATGACGATGCTAAAATATGTGCTTGTTATTTAAGGAAAGTGAACAACTTAAGATTAAGATGACGCTCAATTGAAAGTAAAAAAACACTGACAGATGGAGAGAATAATATGCATGAAAAACATGTTTATGGGATACCGAATTTTGATTTATCTAACCCAGTTTTCTTTTTCAGTAAGTGAATCAATAAAATTAACTTTTTAACGAATTTTTTTAATTAAAAAGGATCGATAAACTGAGTAAGTTTTGAGATTGAAAAAGTTCTCATTTCACCGGACTGCTTATATAGTCTATAGGTATGACCAATTTAAATTTTGACATAAGATGTTAATTTCTTTATTAATATTTTTGGTCATAATTGATACATTTACGGATTTTCCAAAATATTGGTAAATTAATAAATTTTGGGGTCGAAAACATAACTGATATTTAGACCCTATACATGGCAAAAAAAACCCAACACCAGATGGTATTTCACTCTATGTTTGATTAACATTGTTAGAATTCATCTCACACGATCAACAACTCCACTAATAAATAGTCTTCACTCCACCATTGCATGAAATTAGCAGAAGCAAAATATAAATACAGAAAAACTTGCTAGCTGTAAAGGACCACTTGTCAGCTATAAAGGTAATACCCTCAAATCTCAATGATAAACACCAAGCAGCCTAATCATCTCTGTGGTACTCCGAGTGTGTAGGCAAGAGATTTAGAAAGCTCCCTTTTGGTGGAGGAGACTGGGAATCGGCATTTACATCAGTATCTGTTTCAAGGAACATTTCATTAAAAAGATGGACATGATATCACTTCTAAATGTTATTCTAAGTTACGGAAAAGATAGATCCGCAAATGAACAAGTAATTACCAAAGAGAGACTTGATTGTGGGTCTTTTGGATTTGGAAGCTTTCTTTCTTAATTCAGCTGTAAGAAGCAACAAGTAGAAGAAGAAGAAAGCATTAGCGTGAAGCTACCTTATCATGAAAGGCTAATAACTGAATAAGTCACCACCAGAACCAAAACGAATATCACATTTCTACAGAAAGAGGGGTGTGTCCAATAGGATGATAAATCAAACAACCAATGAAGATGTCATGCAGATTGACAAAGAAACGATGGTAAAATGGATACGTTAAAAAACAAACAATTCAACACAGAAGCTTAAAGTTTTACAATCCAAAAAGTCAACTAACATACCAATGCCAGGAATTTGTGGATCATCGAAAATTTCAAAGTTCTTGTATGTGTAACCGACAAAGTTCACATCTTTGGAAGAAAGCATCTGTCATGGACAAAACAATAAGGTTAATAGAAGAGGCATGAAAATTATAAACATTGCGGCTCGCATTAGAAAATAAATGTGAAAGTACAGATAACAATGTCAAGCAAACTAATCAGTCTAACAAAACGGGCATTACTGGAACAGAAACAGAGAATAAAGAGCAGATATTGTGACTTCAAAATCAATTGGTTTTCAACAAAAAACGAATAAAACGAACAATGTCAAGCAAACTAATCAGTCTAACAAAAACGGACATTACTGGAACGAAAACAGAGAATAAAGAACAGATCTTGTGACTTCAAAATCAATTCGTTTTCAACAAAAAACGAATAAACGAACAACAAATTCTAATAGACGGGAATTGAGCGACATTTGGGTAAATATAACTAAAATGACGTGTTACAAATTCTATCTAACACACAGAGATTCAACTTAGCACAGGGTTTATGTCCCTAAAAATAATATCCATACAAATTGACTGACCCCTATTACTTGTTCGTGCACATATACGATAAAAACTGACCTTCCTCCACGGACCTGCTTTGGAAGGCGTTTGAGTTTGGCCATCAACCTAAATAGACATATTGGATCATAAACAATACTGGTAAAAAAGTGTGGCTGTTTGAACTTTAAGAGAAGAGTTGTGATCGAGTATATTCCCGACCTCTTCAAACTTCTCAAAATTTTGAGTATCTAATTCATCTTTAACTTCTGGGATGAAAGCAGCCTCCATTTGGTACAATTTGTCCCATTCAATGTTTTTAAACCACGGATGAGCCTAAAAACATAGAGCTTATTATGTTAACTTCAAATGAAATGTTTAACTGGTGATGGCACACAGATACTTGACTGGTACACAAGAAACCTTAATCTCGTAAGCGCCTTTGGTTCCAAGTCGCTGCTCGACGTTGCATAAGAGCTTTTTAATGAGATCTTTAGCCTCATGCGATATGTCTGCTTCTTCTGGAAATTTTAAATGAGCTCTCCAATTCACAATCTGAATATCAATAAATATAATCTAAGAATGCTTTTCTGAAAAACAATATTTTGAAGGAAATTTTGTGCATACGACAAGAACATAAACTTAAACGTAGTTTTCAAGTTACCAATAAAACGGTGGAAATTATAACAGTACCTTCCTACATGTCGACATAGGTTCATCAGAATAAAACGGCGGATATCCCACCAACATTTCATACATGATAGCACCAAGAGACCACCTGTTAACACAAAAGAAAGTTTTTCACAATTGTGATGGGAAGGATAGTTCAGCTGACAATAAATAAATTCATGCTTATCTTTAACATTTTTCTACTCTGACTTCAAAAATTAACTAGATATGCACTAATACTTTTGTAGAACTGAAAATAAAAAATGAATTTTACAGATGTCACTGCAAAAACAAATAAATTTCAAGTTTCTTCAAAATATGCGATATGAAAAACATGAACCTTTGCATTTTATTTTTAATGGAAATAGTGGGATCGAATAATTAAAAGCCGTATCACAACACTAACCAATCACACTCCACCCCATATCCTTTCTTGAGCAGAACCTCAGGAGCAATATAGTCAGGCGTACCAACAGTAGAATACGCCTACAATATACAAATAAACGCCCAAAATCAGCTCACTTTCCTAATATATCATAACTAAAGGAGAAATTTTTACAGGAGATTATGTTTTGACCCTAACCATATGCAAATATGATGTGACTATTGCCTCAATTTACAAAATTACAAAGAAGTTTACACAATGAAACATATATGAGAAATACATGTCAGATTTAACAAACCACATTTCTGACAAGCTGTAAATGTTCCCTCCATACATGGACTATCAATTACAAGGCCAAGATTCAGAGTCCTTGAAATATCGAGGCAGCATTTGCTATGCTAATATAACAGAAGCAAAATAATCATTATTAGAAAATAAGAAAAGGAAGTGGAACTAACAAGCATCCTCCTGTTTCTTTGCCAGTGTTGCAACCGCTCTTGTTGTGTACGTTTAGGCATGACAGGTCGACCATCACTCTGAAGAGCACCACTCAATTTACTTTCCAGGGAAAAATCCTTCTCCTGGAGATTAGTGCAGTCTAAGGGTTTGCATAAACCAAAATCGGACAATTTCATGTGACCATGTCTATCAAGTAGTAGGTTATCAGGCTTGATATCCCTACAAAGAAGGGTATAAAGAGAGTTAAGTGGTTATACGGCATAATACGGCATTGTGATAAGGTTTCACTGATACTCTACTTGTAGTTGTAGTAATTTAAAATTCACCTGTGAATATAATTGTGTTTGTGGATGGACTCAATAGCCAAGACTGTCTCCGCAATGTAGAACCTTGCCTCTTCTTCAGTTAGTATATCCTTTCGCATGAGTAAGGTCATCATATCTCCACCAGGTAAATATTCCATTACAAGATAAAGATACTCTTCATCCTGAAACGAACAGTAAAGTTTGACAATGCAATTGCTATCAACCTCTGCAAGTAGATTCCTTTCAGATTTTACGTGTTCAACTTGACCTCTTCGCAACATCTCGGATTTTTTCAGTTTTTTCATAGATATACATGGCCTGTTGTTTTCTCTCTACAAATCCTAACCTCCCCGAACGCTCCTTTGCCAATCATTGTTAGGGGCTCGAAATCATCAGCGCCCATTTTGTGTCGCTTAAGGCGCATATATTCAGTTTCCTTCTTCTCTAAATTTTTAAGCAAATTATTCTGCTCCTCTTCTGAAACCTGAGCATCAGCCAAATTCTTTTCCAGAATGATACGCCTGGAAAATCCAAATATTAAGAAAAACCTTTGAAAATATTAAAACTTATCATCTGATTAGTTATTGTAAGGAAACCTATGCAAGTGGACCAGATAATCATACCGTTCTCTCCTCTCTTGTAAGGTCTTCATCTGCTCTTTGTAATGATTTTCTATGTACTGTTTTGCTGCTGCAACTTTTTGCTGGGTTGTACTCGACGGCCCTGCTTCAGCAGGTTTCACATCCACAACTTTCTCTTGCTCGATTTGTAACATCCTTCTGTTTCTCCACATTCTTATGCTCCTCTTTTGAAAAAAAGATACCAAAACATCCCCTCCCTGACCCCATCGAGTATATTCCTATTCAACCCAGCAAACCCTTCACTCCACACAGAAAGCGACCTCAATGTTTCGCATTGCGTCGGTACTTGTGAAGACCAGCCCCGCAGTAATCCACTACAAGCCCAAACCTCAATGGAATAAAACTTGTGAACCAAAGCATGAAGATTTCATCTACACATACATACAAGTCGTAGCTGAGAAGCCAAGATGGATATAGCAGCACCAAATGAGGTAAGTCAAAGTCAAAAAACACAAATCACTCAAAAATTGAAAATTTCACCATATGTAGCAAAACTGAATGAAACCCTAAAAAGTAGGGATAACATAAAGTGCTAATCAATAAAAATAAAACCCTAAAATGCTGAAAAAGGGGAAATGCAGTGGTGTGGATAAGAGTGAGCCAACAACTTCCACCAACTGTATTTTTCTCAGCATTAATAATTTATTACAAAATCAGATCCCAAAATCTCAGATCGGATGATGAAGAAGAGAAAACATACCGACAGCGGTGAGTAATACTCAGAACTGAGTGACGAAGCGAGAAAGTTGGTAGTGCCGGGAGTGAGTGAATGAGAGAGAGATCGGCGGCGGATGAGATGGGATTGAATTGAAATTGGGAAAAGGGAGAGGAAGAGAAGACGCGTAATGGTGGGGGCGCTGGTTTTGCCTTTCTGGGGATTCGGGACCGAAATTTGGGGTTCGAATGTTTCTCGAGATGTCAGAAGTGAATGCGTCCGTCTCATTTCTTTTTCTTTCTCGAAAATTGACTGATTTACCCCTACGAACGTTTCTATTCATTTTTGGAAAGTCACAAATAGGGAAAAAGTATCATTTATATCTTTAATTATTTCATTTTACTAAAGATTTTGTAATTTTAAATATGAACCAAAAATAAAGCCATTATTATGTAAAGAATAAGCTGTTTTGTGTTCTTTCAATTAAGCTTAGGTGATGCATCAAAATGAGTAATGACTTAACGATCATATAATTTTATAAAATGATTATTCAAAATTGTACAATTTCAACTTCTCATATCATATACTCCACTCTACAAAAATCATTGTTCCCTTGATTGACGCTAGTACAATAGGATTTGGATCATGTGCTGCGTACAGTGTATTTCAATCAAATGTAAAATGACGTAGTTTTGATTTATTAAATATCAAACTATATTATTTTGAGTTAATTCTAAACAAAATTACGTCATTTTATCAATTAATTTTAATTTTTGGTTGTATGAGCTTGTAGGCTGTATGGAATCCGAACCCAGTAGATGATCGAAACGTAGGTTTCCGTTTATACCCTCCCTGAGAGTTAATTTCGTAGTTTACAATGCCATCTTTAATAAAGAACATTTAACTCATCTTCATTTATGATGATTCTTTTGTTTCAACTTTCACCCTTTAGTTTGACTTAATTTTAGCACTTTTATAACTCATTTTCTTATTCATTTTAACTCATCTTCTTTATCTTCATAGCTTACTTTGAATCTTAAACTTAAATTGAACATCTCCCATTCGAAATGGCTCCCAAGATTCACTACAAGCGTATCCAACACGAGTAAAAATGAAAAAAATAATAAAAAAGCATGATTTACTTGTACAATCAGATGCCATAATTAATTGTGAATTTTCGCGGCATGCCCATTTCAAGTACAGCATAAAAATGGGAAGTAACTAAAATCCTAGGCGAGTGTCGATATTTGTTATCATCTGATTTATGAATAAAAAGCAAACAATAAATCAAGAATACACGGTAGACAGTTGATTACTACTGCTTCTAGGAGATCGAGGTATTACTCGGAGTTTCTGAGGCTTTCGCTTGTCAGCCACAACTTCTTTTGGATGATAAACACAGCAACTTCGTCTGCGTCTTGCTCTGCCTCTGCCATGGGATTGGCTGTTGTTACTGCTTCCCAGTGCAATGCTGTTAAATATTTCTTGACGTAGTCGATCACTGACTGCTTGTCTCGAATAATTATGAAACCTGTAGGCCGAAGCATGCGATCCATCTCAAGGAGTAGATCCTCAGCACTACATCCTTTTCTCTCAATGTCCGAGAACACTGTCCATGCATGAAGTAGATCATAGGTTCTAGGGTAAGTGGAGTAAGCCTCACACCTGCACTTACAAGTTACAATCATATTAAGTCATCAAATTTTGTCGTCACATGTTTACGTTTTCTTTAGTTTCATACGCACACATTTTTCATTGTAAACGTAAGGCAATTCGAGAGAGAAAAAGGCTCACCAACTGTGAATGGATCCTATGAGACCCCTGTCATATATTAGCTTCAATGTATTAGGTCCATCCTCAGGCACTACATTCATTACCCAAACAGGCTTGCTTTTCAGTGCAGCTGCAAAGGATCCCATGTTTGCTTTCATGTCCATCACATTTCTAATACTGTCTGGTGATATCTTTGAACTCAGAAGACTCCAGTAGTTATCAACTCTTTTCTGCCAGATTTCCTGCATGAGACATTAGGAATTATCAGGCATCAATTTGGCAAGTTCTTTAATATTGAATATTGATGTGGAACCAAGTTCCAGTAAGCCACTAAATGTCAGGCTACCATAGTAGCAAATAGTTATGAAAATGCTTGAACTTACTGTATCTTTCTCAAACATGTCTTTTGAATAACCAAAGTCAGCTAGCCGTGGAGGAGGTGCAGTCACTCTAGCAGGCCAAGGAGCCAATCCACTGCCCTTGACTTTGTGGTCATCTAACAATGAAAGCAAAATATAAAAACTGATAGATTGAAGTTCAACAGCTTAGATCCACGCTTACTGTGGTTTATTTAGTCGTACAGGCTGCATGAAAAATGCCAAAACAACTCATTCCTAGAAAAGAAATAAGAAAACTCACGGTCCGAGTACGGTGTAATGCAGGCTTCCATCGGCACACCATACACTGCATCAGGGTCATCATCAGACCTGCACAAAGGAGGTTGAGTGCCTGCCTCTCGTTCCATGTAACAATCATTGTTGAGAGGCTTTTGCCAAATTACAGTCTGGTTCTTCTTTTCAGCTATTCTCCAACACATGCGCTCGACGAGAGCACTCATTTCTCGCCATATCCTAAGATCCTCTTCATCTTGTGCATAAGCCTCAGGAGATGAATAAGCAAAATAACCTCCAGGTCGTAATAATCTATCTAGCTCAAGAAGAAGAATGCCATCCCTTTGAAGCCAATCTATCCTGCATCGAGAACAGTGGGCAAGCTCAAAAGATCTACTGGGATAGGGAAGTCTTTTTGTCCCTAATACACCAAGATATGCTGGGATTCCTCTCTCCAAAGCAAATTGGATCTGATTTTGGTGAACATCATTCGGTGCTAGTGACATTGCTATAATATTAGATGAAAGAAGATACGCTCCAAAACTCGCAACACCACAGCCAACGTCAAGAACTGTCCTTAACTTTCCTCCATTGTTTAGATTACTGTCTGGGAATTTGAGCATCTGAAATACAAACAAAGCAACCGTAAAATCATTGTCCAGAAATATAAATGAAATAGTCTTGTTTGTTCAACAAAAGCATTTTTATACTAACATTTGCAAGTGACGCAATATATTTATCTGCACCGTAGTGAAAATGTGTTCCTCCTCCAGGAAATACAATTTTTTCTCCCTTGACAACCATCCAATTCTGGTCAGATTTTTCATGTGCCAGATGGGTATGTGGTATGTTTGCCTTCCATACTTCGTCGCGACTTTTAGGCCACTTGATCGGAATCTATAAAACAAAAATAGAACAATTGTAATAACATCATCAGAAGCCACTGTCAACAGAAATCACTGTAATTACTTTTAACGAAACTAAGTACCTTATAACCCGGCGGAGGAGGAATCAAACAATTATACCGCCTTTCAGGTGGCGGGCAATGCCTTTCATAATGCTCCATCAATGTCAAATCCAACTTCAACCTCAATTGGTAAATAAGATTCCTGTCCAAGCATGGTATCAACTCCGAATGCTTGTCGTCGCACACCTTACAAAATTACAACAAATGCACGTCAGTGCAAAAAAAACCTAACAATAACTATAAAGTCTAAACATTTTCCTCAAAACAAAGATCCCCGGAAAGGCGCTTACCGGAAAACTCTTAGCTATAACACCATCTTCCAAAGAGTATATATCAACAGAATCATCTTGTTTTCCAGCACTGTCTTCATCACCTCCTAAATAACTAGACCCAAATTTCCTTAAAGCTGATGGAGTTTGAAGAGCCAAAGATGGAGCCATTATACACGTAAAGAAACCCCAGAATAGTTGCAGCGGCCAAAAGAAGTGTAATCAAACGCTTCTTCTGGTTGTCATCAGTTCGTCCTCTCATTTTCCAACAAAACCAAAGGAGAGTGCTGTCGTGTGGAAAATGGGAATGGAAGGAAATTGAGGACGGTGGAGTGATGGGCTGTAGAGAAAGGAGAGAGAGAAAGGGAGAGATGATCGGACGAACAGAGACGGGCTGCGTCAGAGTTGGACTCGTTCGTTCCTTCTCCTGTCAGATACTTTTTTTTTACAATTTATTGCTTTGCAGATTTATCTTTATGTAATTTCATTGGAAAATGTTTTAGGTGAAAATTGTGTCAACACTTATCATGAAAATTAATTTTCATATCAATCATTAAGGTAAGGATTAAGAAAAACATGTAACGTTTATAATAAGAGTTTTTTTATAAAAAAATTATTCTTATGTCGCTCAAGGAAAAAATACACCCCACACATAAGAATTTTATTTCATTCGTCGATTTTGATTGATCTAATAATGTTGTATAAATTTTATAAAAATAGTTGTTTAAATTTTTAAAAATCACAAAAGATGTTGTTAGTACTCAGATAGTACATGTGACAAAATATCTTTTGGCAAAAAAAAACAGGTAACAAATCAATTTACTGTCAAGACAGAGTGTAACAAGGCCTAAGACAGAAGCCTGCACAAAATCAGAGATTAAAGAAGATCGTTGAAGAATCCTGAAATCAAGCCCCGAATTAATACCATCATTATTGGCTGGATTAATGACCCGATTAAATGGCTGGATCAATGACCAGATTAAAGAGAGACCATTATGACATTCAAATGGTCACATGATGATGACATTAAAAGTCATTAACATGACAATTAAATCACGGCAATATAAAAAGGAGAGAGCATGGAGTAGAGAAGGTGAACAACCTAATACAAAGAAAAAAATACAAAGAATCAAAGGAAAGGGTGGAAAAATCCAGTAGAAAGAAGGTAGCTTCATTCTCACAAAGAAGGTGAACTCAAAGAAGCATATCTACAATGATGCTTAAAGTCTGTTCGAGAGGGAGACGCTGAACAGAAAGATAAACACTGTCTCAGGAGCAATCAGAACTGAAGAGCTGATTAGAGTGGATACTGGAGGTGGCATCTCTGGGTGGTAGAGAGTAGAAGTCTATCATTACATTTCGGTTAGAACAAGATGCAGTGGTGTTGCAGAGAAAGGAGTCTGTTAAACATATAATTCTGTACTCTATTCTGAACATAGTGAAGTGTTTTCCACTGGGCTTGGAGGAGAAGCCCCCCTGATTAGGCTCATATTGAGCTGAACTGGGTTACAAAATCTGCTTCTTATTTACTTTCTGTTTGAGCTCGTGTTTAACTGTGTTTAAGCATCTTGAACATAACCCAGAACATATCACTGATCAAGCTGTCTGTTTCAATTGGTATCAGAGCAGGAGCTCGACACACAGAGCAGAAAAGATCCTCGGTCAGACAGCATTAATCTAAAATGTTTATAAGAGAAGCTCACATTCGACCTCCTATGCTGGATGGATCTAACTATGCATATTGGAAGACTCGTATGAGAGCCTACATAAAATCTTTAGATGAAAGAGCCTGGAGGAACGTTGTAGTTAAATGGACACCCCCTGTAGTGACTGTTGAAGGTGTAGCTTCACCAAAAGACGAAGGAAGGTGGACAGATGCTGAAGAAAGAGCCAGTTCTTCAAATGCAAGAGCATTACATGCCATTTTTGGGGCTGTCGAACCAGAAATATACACTCTGATTTCTCAGTGCGAGACAGCTAAAGAAGCGTGGGAAATACTGCAAACCACGTTTGAGGGGACAGATAAGGTGAAGGAAGCGAGAGTTCAGATTTTGACATCACAATTCGAAAATTTGAAAATGGGAAGTGAAGAGACAGTGACTGAATTCAATCACAGGCTAATGGACATAGCCAATCAGGCTCATGCTCTAGGGGAACCATTCACTAATGAGAAGCTGGTCAAGAAGGCCTTGCGAGCTCTTCCACAAAAGTTTGCCATGCACAAGATTTCTATAGCTGAAAATCGAGACTTAAAGACACTTCCACTAGATGAATTAATGGGAAAACTCAGATCGTATGAGTATGAAATGCAGTCTGAGACACCAGAAAGGAAAGGTAAGACAGTGGCATTTAGAGTGAAAAACTTGAACAAGGGTCTGATGACAGTGATGATGAACAGATAGCAGAACTCGCAAGAAACTTCACCAAGTTCATGAGAAAGATGAAGGGCAGGAAACCTAGACCAAGAGAAGGGTCATCTGAAGCACGAGATAATAAAGGAAAGAACTATAGAGAAAATAAACCCGAAAATGCATTAGATGGTCAGAAGAGTAAAGGTATTCAATGTCATTGTTGTGAGGGATATGGACATATACAACGGGAATGCCCAACATATCTTCGGAAACAGAAAAAAGCGTATGTAGTAAGCCTAAGTGACTCAGAATGTGAAGAATCTGATGGTGAGGAAGAACCGATTGGAGGAATAGCACTAACAACTGAACTTGTCGAAACAGAGGGACTCTGTTCAAGCGAGTCAGATAGTGATACTGAACCAACTGAGCAAGATGTGGTTGAAAAATGTCAAGAAATGTACGCAAAGTGGGAAGATGTTATGGAGAAAAACTTACGACTAAAAGAAGAAAAGAACACCATACAACTCAAGTACAATAAACTTGTTGCATTTTGAAGATACCACAGCTGAACTGCAAACAGCTAAAACAGAGTTAACCCGTTTGAACAAGTATCTTGGAATGATGAACACTGGCACAAATCGTCTTGACGAAATCATTGCAGCTCAGAAGATCAGCGGACGTGAGGGTATCGGGTGTGAAGCAAAACCACTCAATGGAAGAGTTCCTAAGACAGCCAGAATTGCTTTTATAAAGGAGATACCAAAGCTGGTTGATCAGGAAGAAGTTATGAAGGAAACTCTACAAGGAGCATCTATGAGGAAGTGTGCTTATTGTAATTTGAGAGGCCATAGTCAGACTGGTTGCATGCTGTTTCGATCAAAGTATCGTTGGACAAGGACTGTTGACAAAACAGGCTTGCTACATGTCGAACATGATGTAGGACTGGAATCAAATCGATACAACCAACCTCCGAGGAAAAGGTATGAGAAATCATTTAATCATTCACTAACCAAATATGGTAATGATGACAGACGGTACAAGCAAAAATTAGATGCGCGAAGTATGGAAGGAATATTCTTGGTAGGTGAACATTCTGTTCCACATAAGTGTCAGACAGATGAAAAAGAACCTCAGACAGAAACAGAAAGAGGAGAAAGAGAGGATGAAAATAATGACTCAGAAAATACCATTGGTCATAGTCCATCAACCAAAATTCAGAAGAATCATCATGTTTCAAATATTCTTGAAAAGAGTATGCTCTAACTCAGGGGGAGCTAACCCTATACTGCGACAACCTTAGTGCAATCGGTATAAAAAAAGGGAGCTTGGTAGAACAGAAGGTCGTCTCGCACAAACATGTCGCCTCAGATTTTATTCATAGACTTTTCATGTCTCTTGCCAAAGTTTATGGCAAATAGGGGGAGTATGCTAAGCACAGGATTTTGCCAAAAATTTTGTCAAGGGGGAGATTGTTAGTACTCAGATAGTACATGTGACAAAATATCTTTTGGCAAAACAAAAAAAAACAGGTAACAAATCAATTTACTGTCAAGACAGAGTGTTACAAGGCCTAAGACAGAAGCCTGCACAAAATCAGATAGCCTGCACAAAATCAGAGATTAAAGAAGATCGTTGAAGAATCCTGAAATCAAGCCCCGAATTAATACCATCATTATTGGCTGGATTAATGACCCGATTAAATGGCTGGATCAATGACCAGATTAAAGAGAGACCATTATGACATTCAAATGGTCACATGATGATGACATTAAAAGTCATTAACATGACAATTAAATCACGGCAATATAAAAAGGAGAGAGCATGGAGTAGAGAAGGTGAACAACCTAATACAAAGAAAAAAATACAAAGAATCAAAGGAAAGGGTGGAAAAACCCAGTAGAAAGAAGGTAGCTTCATTCTCACAAAGAAGGTGAACTCAAAGAAGCATATCTACAATGATGCTTAAAGTCTGTTCGAGAGGGAGACGCTGAACAGAAAGATAAACACTGTCTCAGGAGCAATCAGAACTGAAGAGCTGATTAGAGTGGATACTGGAGGTGGCATCTCTGGGTGGTAGAGAGTAGAAGTCTATCATTACATTTCGGTTAGAACAAGATGCAGTGGTGTTGCAGAGAAAGGAGTATGTTAAACATATAATTCTGTACTCTATTCTGAACATAGTGAAGTGTTTTCCATTGGGCTTGGAGGAGAAGCCCCCCTGATTAGGCTCATATTGAGCTGAACTGGGTTACAAAATCTGCGTCTTATTTACTTTCTGTTTGAGCTCGTGTTTAACTGTGTTTAAGCATCTTGAACATAACCCAGAACATATCACTGATCAAGCTGTCTGTTTCAGATGTGACTTCGATTATCAATATTAATAGTTAGATTAATGGAAAAGTTAACAATTACTTTTCAAACCATTTCTAATAATTAAATTACAATAATAAAACTCAAAAATTGAAATTAAATCCTTCATTGTCTCAAATAAGTAACCACTCTCAATGCTATTGCTAACCTTATGATCATTTATTTAATCATTGTTAAACAAAAAGTCAGAGTATATATGTGGAGCTAAAAGGCATCCAATCTTAAATTGATGTCACGTATCTTAAAACATTCCGAACGACATGTTTTCTTCCAAATTGGGTATTGTATAAATAGAGAATTTCAAAATTATTTAAAAAAACTGATTCAAATTAAGTCGCATATCGATTTGTTTCTCAAATGAGTGAGATCGACGAAACATTGACAGGGTGATAAGGCGAGGAGAGCTGGGACAAACTTCGACTCGTTTCTTCTCTTTTTTAGTTACTTTCGTAATTTATTACATACATTCTATAACTATGCAGATTTATCTTATAGCCAAACTTGTAAATTTAATGTTTCACGTGTCTTTAAAACAGCCAAGTGGATATGCTTGTAAAATAGAAAATCTCAAAATAGTATCAAAAACTGAAACAAAGTCGGTCACATGTTTGTTTTTATATGATCCATTTTATTTTCAACTAGTATCAGTGCACATCATAATATGTGCATGTTTATATAATAAATTATTTAAATATGTAGTATTAGGGTAAAGTTCAAGAGAAACAAAAAGTTTAGGTGAGACGGAAAGACTTAATATCAACCGTTGGATTAGATTAATCTGTGATTGAGATTAAAGTTAGTTTTTATATAATGAGCGTTGGATTTGCAAAGAACCCTAGCGATTGAGATTGACGGTTATTTTTTTAATCAAATTACATCCATTGAATTATTAGTATTCAACGGTCGAGATCGTGTCTCACGGTCAGTTGCACTTCCATTTGAAATAATTATAATTTCAAAGCATTTTTTGATGCCTTAGAGTATGTTGTTGGATATTTCACACATAGAATTTGTATTAAAACCGGAAATTGTAGTTGTTAATTCCATGTTTTTAACGAGAACAAGTTAATGGTATGTTCTAAGTAAATTAATTTTTTTTATGTTATTATTAGTTATTCAAATAACCTTAAGGTTGGACATATTTCGTGATAAACTAAAACTTTGAATGATTAGTAATACGGATAACAAATTTTGGCGCTGCAAACTTCAATTTGCAACAAGGCTAACGGAGATGTTTTTCTATTTGTAGGGTGGAACAAATGGACTGAGATCCAGTGCAGCGTACAACACTTTATAGCTAAAAATTAAATGAGATCAAAACTACGTAGTTTTATAAAGGGTTCAACAATTTTAAATTTGGATTTTAGTAAAACAGCGTTGTTTTGATATATTTCAGACCAAAATTACGTCGTTTTACGAATAAATTTTGAAATTTAAAATTTGAATAAACGCTGCATTTGGACTGCAGGCTGTATGGAATTCGGATCCGGAACAAATACCCTATGCGATGAATTCAATTATATGTTAAGTATTATTATAAATTTAAACATTATTTGTCGTAGGATATCGGAATCATAATTTTTAACAATATATCATAACATGAGGTCTAAAGTGTGATTTTCACTGTTAAGATATGTCACTTGGTCACTAATAAAAGAGATTCGCTTATGTTTAATGCTTCATATCTTGACATTAAGTCCCTTAATTTCTAACGTTAGCGAAGACGATAAAAGGTTAAACAAGTGGAGAAGAATTTTGAGGCTTCTGGCATCATCAAGGTCATTTTTAGGAAAAATTGCCAATAATTTCAAAGTGCTTTTTGACTTTAAGTGTATAACCGGGTTGATACTTGATAGTAACTTGTTTCCTACCTTTCAAAAGTTTTACTTGTGGGATACTTTTGTTAACAATATTAACACTACATTTTATTGCGATTGTAAGTCTTATAATCATTATTCAATATGTATTGTTGTTTCGACAAGGCATGCTTGTAAATGAGTTATTTGCTGATTGAATAACTTTCGGGTGGTAGTAGAAAAATTACAATCTTATGTATAAATTTTTTGAAATATTCAGATGTAACCAAACGGATACAAGTACTGATTACAAAATTTAACGTAATTTTTCATTCTAGTTCTCAGTAATGTATGAATTTTCAGTAAACGTATGTAACAATGGTCTCATTGGTAACGAATACGTATCCTCCTTTACTAAGAGAGAACAAAATTAACAATCATACACATAAGAATATATGATGAGCATTATTGACACGCAATTCATAACTGAAGTACATACATTTTCTAGAACACATCTAAATTCCGTAAGGTCTACAAACGAGTATGTAATGGAATAATAAATGATAATCCACATAAGCACACAACAAAAATTAAAAAAAGTAACAAGGGAAACCTTTTGTAGGAGATATACAAATAACGTACGAATCAGTGTCAGAACGATAATCTTTTCGATCGACCAATAAAATGACTGACATATCGTTACAATGTTGCATTTTGCAAAATTCTAACAATCAAACTATCGATAAATCTAAAATGGAGTAAAACAATGATAATATGTGGGACAACTTCGTATTAAACATTTTCCTATAATATGTCTACGTCCCCAAGCTACACTCGTACCATTACTGTAGGTATTATTTTGAGTAACTTGAATGAATACATACATAGTATAAGCCAAGATATATTCAAATTCATAAAAACATTCTAGAAAACAGCATAACTGTCCAATTTCGAAATCTGAATGACGTGAAAGCAGATGAGATGAGATGATCTGCAGTGCACCAGATTTAGTCCAAAATTAGAGAGGAACAAGAACAATGAAGTATTTGGTGAATGGAAATGCAATGGAATGAAAAGAGAAAGACAAGAACAGTTGGCATGAGCCTGTCTTTCATAATTAATATTAATTATCAACTGCTTCCCTTCTCCCTTTTCCATCCAATTTCCCCCTCTTCTCCCAAATCCATGAAATCCAAATCCATTTCTCACTCCTAAACTGAACAACAACCCAATCCAAGCAAACCCCTCATCCTTCTTTCCTTCAATTACCCTTCTTGTTCAATCAATTTGGCATTTTGTCACTAGGGTTTTGATTCAAAACTTTAGATATCTGATTTAGGGCATCTGTGTTCACCCCCCTCTTTTGTATCTGTTGTATATAAACATGAGTCATATAATTGGTGGAAAATTCAAGCTCGGCAGAAAGATCGGATGTGGATCATTTGGAGAACTTTACTTAGGTAAAGATATTCAATTTCAAGCTTTGTTCTTATTGTTACTATTGTTGCATCAAGCTTATCCATCCTCAATTGATTCCTCAGGTGTTAATGTCGAAACTGGCGAGGAAGTTGCTGTCAAATTGGTAAGTTTCCCTTTTTCACATACACAGTTACAATCAGTTTCATAGTTGTTTTTCTTCTTTCTTGTTTTGAGTCTGTTCAATGTGTTCGACAAAAAAGAAGCAACTTTTCTGTATGAAGTAGGACATTCCTGTATGTAGATTCTATATGGAATTGACCCTTATCTTTGATCTTAGGAATCAACAAAGACCAGGCATCCTCAACTTCAATATGAGTCTAAACTGTACATGATATTGCAAGGAGGAAGTGAGTTTTAAAATCATGTTTTATCCTGTCCTCTTAATTGAGAATAACTCGCTAATTACATCACTGCATTTTCAAATGAAGCTGGTATCCCTCACCTTAAGTGGTTTGGCGTTGAAGATGACTACAATGTCATGGTCATTGATCTCCTTGGGCCTAGTCTTGAAGATTTATTCAATTACTGCAATCGAAGATTCACCTTGAAAACAGTTTTAATGCTTGCGGATCAGTTAGTAAGAATTCTGTTGTCCCAGTCCATTTATAAGCCACGAAATCTGTTTGAAGCATTTTTCACGCAAATGATGAATTTCGTTTTTTTCTCGTTAAGACTGCTTTAAAGTCCATGGAATAAATCTTCGTCCTTTTTATGTAGATTAATCGAGTTGAGTACATGCACTCAAGGAGCTTTCTTCATAGAGATATTAAGCCTGATAATTTCTTAATGGGTTTGGGACGCAAAGCTAATCAGGTAGATTATTTTTCTTTTCGATCCTCTTCTTTTGCATTCAAAACTTACATATGTTAGATTCATTTTAATAAGTTAACATATTGCTCGTTGTTCGTTAACATTCAAAAGTTTGTATTTGCATGTTTAGAAATTTTTTAGTACTTTGGCTTTTTGATTGTTGGCTAACGGGTAAAAGGTATAGCTTGATAATCTGCTGTTAATTCCAGCTTTCTTTCAAAACTAACTAGAATTGACACATGAGTAAATCAGTTCCAGGGCTCTGATGTCAAACAGCAGTAAACAGCATTTGCGAATTGTCATTTTTGAGACTTGGAATTGTAGAAATTAGAAACAACGAGATGCTTGCTGCATATGCCAGTGTTTAAAAACAATAAAAAGGTTGAAGACAAAGAAAATTACCAAATCTTAAGTTTCTTCATGTTTACCTAAGTAGTCATTCCCTTATTTTCCATGAAAGGAAATGTATGGTTTCCTGCATACCGTTTTTTCGCATGTTTACCTGGTACCGGCATCTATAAGTGGGTCTTTCTTTTACTGCCGTGATTGACAGATCTTTCTATACCTGAATATTCCCTTTTATTACTTTAATTCAGGTATATATTATTGATTATGGGCTTGGAAAGAAGTACAGGGATCTTCAAACACACAAGCACATACCTTATAGGTAAAATATGCACATTACTTGTTTTGTCAGACGCATACCCTTCTTTTGTAGTTCTTCCATTCCAATGTTACCAATGTACTCTTATTTGCAACAGCTGCTCTTTCCTACTTTGTCTTAGACGAATATCGAAAACGTTATAATAGCTCCCTGCTGACATTGTTTAGTGTAGTTTCTTATTCCAAATTTTTTACAAGCTCTTTTTTTCATAAACTCTGCAGGGAAAACAAAAATCTTACTGGTACTGCTCGCTATGCAAGTGTTAATACACATCTTGGTATTGGTGAGTATTATGGTTTATTATGAGCATTCTCTTGCGTGATTAATTTTTCAACCTGCTAATTTATTATTTTCACTTTCAGAACAAAGCAGGAGAGATGATCTAGAATCTCTTGGCTACGTCCTTATGTATTTTTTGAGGGGAAGGTATGCTTAACACCACTCATGAAATTTAGTCTGGCTATTTCTGCTTACTTAAAAGTTTTCTTTATTACCCTTCAGCCTTCCATGGCAAGGACTCAAAGGAGGAAATAAAAAGCAAAAGTACGACAAAATCAGTGAGAAGAAAATGTTTACCCCTGTTGAGGTATCTTTTTCTTCTGACTATAATTTGGCCCATCTTTTCTGGTCACACATTCTACTGAAATCGCTTTGTTTATTAAGTTTATGAAATGAATGTCACTTTTGCTGGATTTCTAAATGAACTGAATTCATTTGCTTCAGATGTTCACATATAGTTTTCTTCTTCTTTTGATTTATTGGTATTTTCATAATAAGAGAAATATAAATGTTATATGTAGGTTCTTTGCAAATCATTTCCACCGGAATTCACTTCATATTTCCACTATTGTCGAACATTACGTTTTGAAGACAAACCTGACTATTCATATCTCAAAAGGCTTTTTCGAGACCTTTTCATCCGAGAAGGTAAAAAGCTTGACTCATAATTTGACTAATCTGGATCTTGGTGTCATCATTCTCATATTCATGTCTGTAGTCTCATACGTAAATCATTGACACAGGTTATCAATTTGACTATGTTTTTGACTGGACTGTCTTAAAATACCCCCAGACTGGCACAAGTTCTAAACCACGAGTATGTGATCCAGATTTAGTGATACACACACTCATATATATGTCGCCCACAAGTATAATGTATAATTGCTAATTCCAGTCGCTTTTTGACAGAATTCAAGTGGCAAATTAGCTCTGAACCCAGGACTTACTACAGAGAAAACTGCTAGACCTTCAGGTTGCTTACAAATATGTGAACAAAAATTCTCTCTATTTAATTTTGCCTCCCATGTGCAGAGAACTGATTTACTGAAGTGATATTTTTCTGATGTTTGCCTTAAATGCCATATTTTGCAAACTTTAAAATGTAATCAACAATCGTTTTTGGATGACAAATCAGTTAGATCTTCATTGAATGTTATTTAACGATTTGATTCTGCTAATTTTTGTCTCCTCTCAATTCAGGACGAGATATCAGAGAGAAACTTTCTGGAGCAGTTGGGTTGCTTGAAAGAAGAAATGCCCCGTCCTCTGGTTTGCAGTCAAGTACATCGAAGAACAAATCGGCAGGGGCAATAGCATCCCACAAGGAAACGGTAATCAGCTAACATCATAGTATTCATTGTAAAGTTCACATTTTCCCGAAGACCTACACTTGGTGCTCAATAAACCAAAGAGTGGTCAACAAGATTGTTTGATGTCACTGCCACTTCCTTGTTGGGCAGTGAGATATTTCAGAAGGCCTCAAGTGATAGCCAACAATCTTTTAATTATGTAATTGAAAATAAAAGATATATTCGATAATGTCAGCTTATCTATGTGCTTGTTATTTGCTTTCAGCGACCAGATTATGAAAGAGGGCGCACTCCTACTCGACTCAGCAGTACATCAAAAAAGGCTGTTGTATCAAGCAGCAGGCCAACCTCATCCGGCGGACCTAGTGAGAGCAGATCAAGTCGTTTAGCTACTGCTGCTGGCCGGGTGCCCAGCAATCAGAAGGTACTAACTGGATTGGGATCTAAGTCTTCGTCATTTAACAGATCAGGAGCCTTGCAGAGTGGACGCGAGGATACTCTACGGAGCTTTGATTTCTTGAAAATTGGTTCTGGTTCTATAAAAAGAAAATGAAGGAGCTGTTGGCGTCAATCAAGATCACCCATAGTAGTTGAAGTATTAGCGCTGCACTAAAGATTTCATTGATCTATGGTTGGCCTAGGTTATTATTATACAAGTGCCTTGAAGGCTAATCCTGAAGAAAAGGTCTCAGGCCTCCAAGCTTATTTTGATGAGGTCAAACTGTATTGTATCGATATGTTGAGATAAAAAAGAAAAGAGAAAAAAAAGAGACATGCCTGTAAAGGGTTTAGCTCCGTTGAAGTGTTTAGGTACTGGATTACCAATACATGGACACAGGACACCTAAACTACATAATGTTATGTTCCTGCTCGTTTATGGGCAAAAAAAGTTATGCATCAAGTGAGTTGGGCACATTTACGACCCCTCTTAGTCTACGTTTTTTGCGACTCCCTTATTCGACAGTTGGATTAATTTGATCCAACGGTTCTGAATTCACACTTTTGCATTTTCGTTGTCTAGTGTATGTTTTATTATCGTTTTGCGGATGCACAAATACATTTTTGAGTGTGCATATAATTAATTTAAAAGTGCAAATAGTTGAGATTACAAAATGCACGTGTGCATTGGGGTCGCAAAGGAAACGAACCGTGCATCAAGTTACTCTTCTTCACTTAATATAAATGGCGTAGTTAAGAGTATTCAATGTCCCGAACAATATTAACCATGCAGCAGCCTAGCATTGTACTCTCGTGAATGCAACTCTGACAGCAAAGGACCAAATAAAGATCAAAGGTTTCAACTTGATATGGACGTGTGCGAACACAGCCTGAAAACTCATGCATGCAAGCTTCCACCTCCACAACAATCCATGAAACACTAGAACACACTCAAAAATAGTCTTTCAAAAATCAATTATCAAAGTCATGCACAGTTCATTTCATGCAGTGGTCAATGCCTCCTATAAAATCCCCATGTTATCATCCATTTTCACACATACCTTAAGTATCCAAGCTAGAAGCACACACACAGAACAATATTCACCATAGCAATGGCCTCGAAGCTTAGCTTAATTCTCTTAGCAAGCTCTCTAGCAGTACTACTCCTGGTGGCAGATGCATCCATCCTTCGCACCACCGTCGCCGAAATAGAGGAAGAGGATGCAAACCCAACAAGGGAATCGTGCAGTAGCATGAGACTGACTCCATGCATGCAGTGGATAAAAAACACTGGCAGTTTTGATGATGAGATGAATCCAGGCATGAGGGATGTGTACAAGAAGCAGTGCTGCAACATGATGCACAACTTGAAAGACAAGGATTGCATGTGCTCTGCATTGAAGGATACATATAGCAGCGAGTGCGGCCGCAGCGAATCATTCCAAGGACGTGGAATGTGCGGCGGAATGATGACGGATAAGTTGATGAACGTGCCTAAGATGTGTGGTTTTACAAAGACCAAGTGCCACTTCAGCATGCTCCTTGTCTAGGGCTGCGGTCACATGGTAAGGAGATGCAACCACCGATAGCTAAAATAAAGCTGGCTCACTAGAGTTAGCAATTTATCGCCTTGGTCAATAATGTGTACACATACCATCGTATGTGTGTCCTCTATGCATCTTTCAATAAAAGCTCCATTTTCTAAGGTTTTCTCATACCAACTTATTTATTAATTAGGGTTAATTCAAATTATCATAAAATACATAAAAATTCTTAACCAACCATTGCTTATAAAATCGCAAATTGATTTTCAGTTTAATTATTTACTAGCAGAAGCTAAAAATGGGAGTTTATTTATGATTAAATATCAATTGATTAATCCGCCTTGAGTATGTGGTTTGTCCATTCCTTGAATGATGAAGTAGTGATAAATTTTTTTTAAAAAATATTTAAAACTGATCAATTTATAATTATTATTTAATTTAATTTATGTTAAATAAAGAAAAATTGAATAAAAAATTTGAAATTTTATTTTAGTCATTATTATTTTATGAGTAGGTTCTAGGCAAGTAAATGTTTGTGAGATGGAAAAATATCATCTCAACCGATAATTTTTTTGAATCCAATTGTTGATATTGATAACCGTCATTTTTAATCACCCGTGTATTTTCCAAATTCAATTACCTATTTTAATTAAATCTCAAACTTTAGATAAATCAAAATCAATTCTTTCGAAGTTTTAGGAATGGGACCCAGCACTGCAAACTGTTTGCAGCTAATATAAATTTAATATTTTAGGAAATTTTTTGCCACATGTAAAGGGTTTAGTGGTTTAGATAGGTTTTAGAATATAAAAATATTAATTATATTTTTTTAAGATCTTTTAAGATTTGTTTACATTATATTTATTAACTAAATATTATATACAATTAAACATTAAAATAAAACTTTAATTAAAATTAGCTGCCGCTGTATGCTGTATCGGATCCCCTTCCAAATTTTTATTGTTTCTCTAGTAAATTTTACTTTTATTCCTTATTTTTCGAGTTGTTCAAAAAATATTTATGAAAAGGTATCATGTTTAATTGAACGAAAGAAAGTAGAGAAAGACGGAATTTTTTTTAGAAATGCCCTACTTTCCCAAAATACTTTCCCAAATGCCCTACTTTAGAAATACGTTTCCCAAATGCCTTATTTTCCAACCAGTTCGGTCATGACAGGACCGAATTGTCACAAAAACGTAATACCCGGGCCCAACAAAACCGGACTGTTTGAAAATAGACCAATCCGGGCCCAACAAGACCGAATTCCTTTCGAAAATATTTTATTGGTCAAACTGTCCTCCGTGGTGCTGACTGGGCAGCCCAGTCAGCATTTTAGTGAGTACGGTTCTGGTAAAACCGGATTCGTAAAAAAGTAAATATTATGCACAATAATAGCAACGGTCAGAGACACTGCATGCATGAACGTAAAAAGCAATATTTCTGTGCAATCCGGTTTTGTGAAGACCGAATTGCTCAGAAATAATTCAATCATCCACTAATAATTCACGGATGATACATAAAATTCTGAAACCGGGCTGCATGGAACCGGAGAGCGTGTTCAATTCGGTTTTCATGGAACCGGATTGTGTGAGAAGTTCCGGTTCTGCAGGACCCGAATAGTTTTAGTATAAATTCAATCAGTTTTTCATTTCTGCCTACCTCTCGGCCTACCTATAGTCAATCTCTCCCAACTCCAAAGCTGTAGTAGAATAAGACAGCCTCCCATTTGTTTGTGCCCCTCACACGCTGCGTTGCACAATTGTCTATAAAGGAAAGCAAGCACTGCACTCCCCCATGAATATGAACTCACTGCATCTAGATCCGCCAACAACGGTAAGTAATGCAGTGGTACTTTATCTCCGCCTAAATCGGGCATCAGCGAAGACGCTAACATGCAAAGAATATACGCCCTGGCGTATCGCTGTACAACCTCCTCAGTAGCATCATCTGGTACCACTGTCATATGTTCTAAAAACCACTTACGTCGCGCTAAGGTAGGGGACTTAGGACACTCAGGATAAGCCCCTAACAACTGGATACACATTGCCTCCCAATTATGTTCCTCCTTACCAGAAACAACCTCTCCCTCTATGGGCAATCCTGAAAGTAAACCAACGTCTTGGAGAGTGATTGTGCACTCTCCCACTGGTAGGTGGAACGTGTGAGTCTCTTGCCTCCACCGTTCCACCAGTGCTGACAACAATGACCAATCAATTGCAATATTCTGCACCTGACTCCATGTGTAAAAACCAGCTCTAACTACATATGGCACAATCCTGGGATCCATCTGCCACAACCGACGATGCACTAACTTTAATGTTTTGTCCATCTGCAAAATTATATACAATATCCATTAACAAATGTTGGAAAATTAACTATTAAAATATTATGTGAAATTAAATTATTAACTTACCGGATTTTTCCACACCTCTTCCGAACGATGGGTACGTTGCTGAGTTAACACAGAACCATCAATCGGTCCGGGAGTAACAATATCGTCAAGATTCATCTATACCATTAAACAAAAATCACGAAACATATTAACAATATATTCAATCTAACACCTAAACATATTACAAAACATATTAAACACAACAACATATTTCATCTACAACTTAAACAAACAAATATCACAACATATTAACAAAAACATATTCATTAATAAACCGTAATAAACAAAATTAAAATATATTAACATCAACTTATTCAATTCAACACCTTAAATCCACAAATTACAAACACATCAAAATCAACAATACATCCAACACCAAATAAACAAAATATATACAACAACAACCCAAAAACATAATTAATCCCTTAATTCCAAATTAATTTACAACAATTCAATAACCATAAACAATTAAAAATCAACAACCCTAAACCCTAAAATTCAAAACCCTAACATCACAAAAATACAATAACCTTATACAATTGAAAAATCAACAACCCTAAACCATTAAATTCATAACCCTAACATCACACAAATCCAATAACCCTACTAACACTCACAACCTACAACCCTAATTTCACTACTCAATTTCAAAATTAAAACCATAATCTAACCTCAAAATCATTAGCATGCCATCCTGCCATGTCGATCTACCACCAAAATGCTTCGTCGTGGATCAGATTGTTGCAAGAGAGAGGCCGGAATCGAAGGAAGAATGAAGCAGCGGCGCGGAGTATATTTCAGACCTATCCGGTCTTAGCAGAACCGGACTCATAAAAATGCTGACTGGGCTGCCCAGTCAGCACCACGTAGCCAATAAAATAATTTCGTAAAGAATTCGGTCTTAGTGGAACCGAGTTGCCGTATTTTCAATCAGTCCGTTTTGTTGGGCCCGGGTATTTTGTTTTTGTGACAAATCGGTCTTGTCAAGACCGAACTAGTTGGAAAATAGGGCATTTGGGAAACGTATTTCAAAAGTAGGGCATTTGGGAAAGTATTTTGGGATAGTAGGGCATTTCTAAAAAATTTTCAGAAAGACGCAGCGGATAAAAATATTCACATTTCTCCATTTCTAGGGTTTTCTCAGGGTTTAAGCTTGACAGAGTCAGAGAGAGCGAAGAGAAAATGTTGCATTTGGGGAGAAGAGGAAGGCGCGAATCTCGATTGTCGCTCCGCCGATTCTACTCGTCCGTCTCTCGAAGACTCACAGACGAAGGCGACTGGCGTTTCGCTAAAGAATGGTGGGGAGACGTGCCTAAACCAGATGCTCGTTTCCTCTGCCATTCGGAAATCGGCAACGGCCTCGTCACCGTCGTTTCGCATCCTTCTTCCACGCCGGTTTGTTTCACTTTCATATCTTTTTTCTATTCTTCCGATTTCATATGTTGCTGCTGCTGCTGCTGCTGCTGCTGATGATTTGTGGAATTTCAGGATGCTAGCGAGTGGCCGAGGACTGAGAGGTGGTTGCAGGAAAGGTATGCTGAGGTCAATGGGGTCAAAGAGCAGTTCAAGATATTAGGGTATCAATGGAGGTCGCTTAGGTTTAATGATACTCGTCAGAGTACTGTTAAGGTTATGCGTGCTCAGGCTAAATCTCATCCTGAACATCCTTTTGAGATGCAGCTTCCACACTGTTTGGCCACTCCATGTATGTTTATACTGACTTTTCTTCACTGTCATTTGGTTGGTACTTTTCTTTCCATCGATATTAGTTGCCACTTTTCAAGTTATTCTGTGTAGCTTACTTAGTTTCCTTTTACCTCGGGCATGATGAGAGACTATCATTAGGTGTTGTTACTAATACTATCGGTGCTGCAGTGTAGCTTTACATTGGGGGAACCTAAAACTTTGATTTGGATAAATGGTTATAACGGAGTGGTTAGAACTTCCCGGTGGCAGTGGTTCAATCAAAAAAGATCATTTGGTTTTGAGTGTGCTGCAGTGTAGCTTTACATTGGGGGAAACAAAATTTTAGTTGTGATGAACGGTTATAACGGAGTGGTTAGAACTTCCCGGTGGCAGGGGTTCAATCGATTAAAGATCATTTGATTTCAGTTTGAGCTATATTAAATTATTATATATATTAAATTTAATAAAGTTTCTGTTCATCTTAGTTAATCCATGTTTTGCTGCAGTCGGTCTGTCAGTTTCTTTGGTCATTGAATGACTAGGATGGAATGTATACATTACCTTTCTTATCGATAGATACTACCATCCTAGGATCATTCCCAGGTTTTGGCAAGCCTCTGGTTTTTGGCCTTGATGAGTTTATACAGCATTTAGTTGCTGCCCAACTGTATACTTTTTTTCCTTTAAAGCTCCTTCAGTCCATTACATGTCCAATTGTAATTTTTGTCTGGTAAATTTGACAATAATATTTTGCAGATCTGAAGAGCATGGTCTCATCTGGCCTGTCTGCTATTTCATGTTCCAGCTTTGATCTTGCTAGTGCAGTGCGTGGGGATAGTCCTATGCGTATATTGTGTGTCGGTCATGGAGGGGGCAGCTTACCTCTGTTTCTGGCCAGCAAAATCAAAGGTGTGAGACAATATCAATCTGCTTTGTATTGGGTCTCAGTATTTTCTATGACTGCATACATGCTTTCAGCTTTGAAATCAAAAAATTATTATATATGGGTGAATTTTTTTAAAAACAATTGACCTCTGTTGTTATGAAGTTTGGTTCTCTTTCAGGAGCTGTTGTGGATAGTGTGGAGATTGATCCTATCGTCATATTTGCCTCAGAATCAATGGGTTTTCCATCTTTCCCACTTGCATCAGGACGCTTTCATACTAAAAAACCTCCGCATATTGAGAAAGTGCTTTGGAAAGATATACAAGGGAGATTGTTCCTCCATCAATCTGATGCTGAAGATTTCATACTCAAGAGTACAAATGTTTATGACATGGTCTTCATTGATGCATACGATGGTGAAGATATCTTCCCACATAAACTATGGGATCCAAAATCACCTTTCCTAACAGCTCTCAACAAACAGCTCCATTCCTGTCACGGGACTGTTGTGGTGAACCTTCACTCAGATTTCGATGTAAGAAACCATGATGGGTCTTTGCCATCAGCTCTCCAACAAGTGCTGCCCATGGGAAGGTATGTATCCAGTGTTTGCAATTCGTACAAAAATGTGTTGGTTGGATATGGTGATGGAAGCAACCCCATGGATAAAGTTTCCGGTGTGGTATTCACCGTTGCTGTGCCACAACTGTGTAACTCATCCCTTGTAGCATCGAAAGGTTTTAGGATTGGCGGTCCAATCTTAACAAGTGATTCTGTTTTAAACAGTCTTGCTTCAAAATGTGATGAGCTAGAAAGACTTCTTAACTTGCCCTTCTCATCTCTTCAATATCTGATCACAGGCTTTAATTATGTTGAGTGAGCTTGAGGTATGTCACACCCTTTGACGATTCATTTCATATTAAGGTTACACTTTTTGCTAATTAGATGTTGTATTAGTTCATTCTTGTACATGCCTAACGAATGATCCAAAAAAATTAATAACACAATCAATCACATGAGTTTTGTCTAAGCAATAAGGTTATGCTTTTGCAATGTTTCTCTATCTGTGTCTCAAATATGATATTTTAGTCCGAGGTGAATGTGATATGGTGTTCTGATGGATAATCACAAATTTTTGTGTGTATGCTCTTATAACCTGCAAACTTATTCTCTTGATTAAATTATAACATCAGGTGGAGAAGATGTCATATGATGGCTCTTTCTTCTAATATTCCTTCTGTTTAGAACAATATAAATGCGCAAGGGAGTCTAGTGTTCCAAAAGTATTATTTACGTTCAAAAAATTGCAGCGGACAAGCATCAATAACAAGAGAAGAACAATCATTGTATTTTGTGACGTTCAGTCCGAAGAACTTTATTCTCAATTGATTTTCTTGAATGGTGGTGTATGTTGAAGATGTACCCTTCAATTGAGATAATTTCAGTTCTGGAGATTTGTAAAATGGTTGTATTGTTGGGATTTGGTGACTTATAAATGTGTTCAAGGTTACATATTATTTGCCAACTGATGCTTTTCTTCGTGTGGCATGTTTAAAAATGAAATTAAGTGCTTAGCAAGTAGCCCTTTTCTCGGTAGCTGCTGCAAAATCACGGAGTGCGGAACTGAGCTTTACTGCACAAAGATCCGTTGTGGTTTATCATTGCAAGATATAATGAAACATGAGAATAGAGTGAAAAGTAAGAAGTTTTTCTGCCGAACATAGAAGTTCCAAATCTACCATGATTTTTAAAATTTAACAATCAAGTGTTCAAAAAAGATAAGCTCATCATCCTTTTATAAGACTTCTGAATGAATCTCAAAATTAGCCAAGTAAATTGACAAATTGGTGAACAAGTGTACGCAAAAACCAACAAAAGCTCTTTGAGTTGTTGCTGGAAAAGAAAGAAAAATACATCTTATGAAGTTGCAAATTCATAGCAGACACTGGAGAGTTAATCAAAGACAAGGTGCATAAGGCTTGCAATACATCAGAAGTGTACCATGATTGGATAATATCCGTGCCTGAAAGATTTCACAAGCCGATCCAACCACAAAAGTGACTTACTGCAGGAATTCTCTTGGATCGGTAACGTAACCTGTCAAAGCGGATGCTGCGGCAGTGTACGGCGAAGCAAGGTATATCTGACCTTCCTTGTGTCCCATACGCCCGGGGAAGTTCCTGTTAGTAGTTGATACGCATACCTGGATAATACAGGCTACTCATTAAACATGCTTAATACAGGTCACAACTTTCAGGCAAGTATCTTAAACATGCACCTAAAAGCAATGCAGGTCATAACTTTCAGGCAAGTATCTTAAACATGCGCCTAAAAGTAATTTACCCCATAAAAAATTTGATACTTGCTGATGCCAGCTCATACAAAAATTGAACGACGACGAAGAATTACAAATATCTTAATTCTAAGGTCCAAGTTACTGAATTTTGGCAACTAGGAGCCATGTGTTAATCATTATATACTTTGTAAGTTTAATTCACGCTACGCAAGACTTCTATGTACAGATTAATATTGTAATGGCGACATGAGGTGGCAGGACGCTTCGATAAGAATAATACTTGTTGGTCAAAAACATGAAGAGTGATACTTGCCTGAGCTTCATTCATCCGTGCGTAGGTGTCCTTGGGACCGCCCAAACAGGCACCACAACTGGGACTTGCTGGAGTATCACATCCAGCTTCTTCAAATATTTGAGAGCACGTTTTGCCGCCAGATCCTGGAACTGGAAGACTATATACGTCCATCCAAACCTAATAAATCAAGATATTTTAAATCATTCCCTTGACATATTCATTATCAATCACTCAAAACCTTAAGTATAACTCCTATGTACATTAAATTCATGACCGCATATACCTTTTGGGTAGCAGGGACAAGGAATGTGGGAACTTTGACCTTTTTACCCTGCAAGTGTGCAGTAACACATTATTCGATAAATACCGAGACACATCAAATGAGCTCTGGTTTCGTAATTAGTAGGGATGCACAAAATGGAACCGGACCGTAAATCCGGACCGGACCGACCGTAAATTTACGGTCCGGTCCTGGTCCAAACACAGTCCGGTCCACAGTCCTTAATTTTTGAGAATTACGGGTTACGGTCCGGTCCAAGAAATTTAAGGTCCGGTCCGGACCGTAATATATATTAGTTAAAAATAAATTTCTAAAATAATTGAAATATATCATTTAAAATAGAAATATATCAATAAAAATTAATAAATTTAAAATAAACACAACAAAAAATATTTTAAAAGTTAAATAAATTTCATTTAAAATTAAAAATATATATTATTCAGATTTTTAGAATTAATTTTTTAATTTAAAATTAAATGAGACCGGTCCGGTCTACGATCCTCACTTTTAGAAATTTACGGTCTACCGGTCCGTAACGGACCGTAATTATCCGGTCCGGTCCGATCTGGACCGGTTGTGCATCCCTAGTAATTAATACCCTTTACTCTGAAGCAGCTATAGTATCATCACATTTGAAAACTGAAATTTGACTCACAACATTAATTGAGTTGATTAATAAAAAAGAAACTAAGATGTGAATTACTACAAGTCAGTAGAGCAAGCCACAATTCCGTAAAACTATATTAGACTGTATCTCATATTTTGGATGGTAAGAATATTTCTTTAGACCCCTTTTATTTTCCTTTATCAATCAATATAAATGAATCAAAATTGCAAAATGCTTACAGAAGCCAAAAATACTCTAGCTGCAGCGAGAAAATCTTCTGTTTTACCACCAGTACAGGAACCAATGTATACTCTGTCAATCTTCACATCTTTACATTCTCTGGCAAGGGCTCGGTTATCAGGAGAATGAGGCTGCAAGATGATTCAGTTTACTTCGAATATCATACGTAATTAGTTAAAATACATGTCAGAAGTTACATAACATTCCCACCTTAGCAACCAAAGGTTCCAACTTGGAAATGTCGAATCTGTAATCTGCTAGAAATCTGCAAGACAACAGATCATCGGAAAAAGAATTTTTATTCTCTACACCATAAAGCTGGAAAAAATTGAGTTCTCTGGTAAAATTAACACTTAAACTTATTCTAGATGGAGAACTCTTGGGTCAACATACCTCGCTTGGTTGTCACTATATACTGGTTCATATGGAATCAATGTCTTTCCCTGCGGCAAAATCATGAAAATAAGGAATTTAAATCATGCAATGACTTACACTGTCGTATAATGGAATACTGCTCATTAGGAATTTTTCAGAATGACTGGCCCCGAGTTCGTGCATAGTTCTTATAGCAAAATCTTTGTAAAGTAAATTAAGCAAACTGACCTCTAGATACTTAAAGGTAGTACTATCGGCCGGGACAATGCCATTCTTCCCACCGGCTTCAACTACCATGTTACACAGTGTCATTCTTTCTTCCATCTAATTAAAAAAAGAAACATGGCGGCACCAGGTAAATGATTAGTTGTGTATAAAGAAAATGATTAGAAGTTGCATACATGGAAAATGAACACATTAGTTCTTATTAAAATGAACATTTAGATCTTTCGAAAAAGTATAACATACACTTAAACTGTCTATAGTTGAGCCAACAAACTCCATAGCCTTGTAAGTTCCACCAGAAACAGATATTTCTCCAATAACCTGAAATATTGAATTAGATCTGTGGACAATTCACCGCTGAATAGTTAACTTTCTATCTCATGAGTCACGACTACCTGTACATTTCCTAACAAAAAATAAATGATATTTCTGTTGCAGTTAGGTCATGACGGGTTAAGTGTTTTAACTATTCCTAACAATATCATTTTGAGATCACTCAGCCTCCAAAAAACAGTTTATTAGAATCAGCCATTAATATCATTTACGCTAAAGTGTAGTCAGCAATTCGCATCCTATAGCTTTTCTGACCAGAACTAACAGAATAGTACCAAATCTGATTCTAAATTGACAAGGTTAGAGATGACAATGAAAACCACAAGCAACACAAAGTATTTAGTATCAATCTAAAAGTATAATTGTATATGCACAACACAGAACTACTCGTTAGCAGCTTACTTGTAGAATCAAATCCTTAGCAAGCAGATAATCAGGCATTTCTCCATCCATGACAAACCGCAGAGTAGGCGGCACCTGAAATGTGATTATTCCAGTATTACCATGAACAATTAACTGGATAGCAGTCCTAAGAACTAATAATAAAGACAACATATTCGTTCTAACGAATATTGATTAAAAGTTTGGACTTTGGAGCAAAGAGACATGATAAAATCAACTGTCAGGATATCAAAAAATAGACTAAATTTGGTGGTCATAGTGAACCCAGGTACATGGGCATTATATCAAAAAACATCTTATAACATAGTCAGATAATATAAAATTACTGCTAAAGGTCATGTAATTAGAAAAAAACTAACTATGTGACATCGGATTCATCTTGCAATAGCTATTGAGTACTATGCAGGATGCGCTTAACTGTTAGTTTTAATGAATAGCTGGCGGCCTTGAAAAAAATACAGCTGACAGTTACATCACATGCACTACCACAAAATTGTAAAGAAAAAAACAGTTGAAACATGTTGTGCTGAACAGGAAGTAAGAACCTTGAGTAGAAGTTTTCCAGTACCAAGGACAAAACCAGCATCAGTGTTACCAATCCCAGTAGCAAACTGGCCAAACGCTCCAGCAGTGCATGTGTGCGAGTCTGTACCAAGCAGAACCTGGAGGAGAGATGAACAGGATGATCATAAATCACTATTAGACTGCCACAGTCATGTCTTGTTAATGATAAGAGAAACTGACCTCTCCAGGTCGACAATGGCCTTCTTGTGCAAGGGCTATATGGCATACACCTTTGTAATCTGGGTTGGCCTAAGATTGAAATCGTAGTAAGGTAAAATTCATAATTTAAATTATGAAGAGGCAGGATTTATATAAAAATGCCAGTCACTTCACTAAATGTCTATTACCTTGAAATTACCAAGATCCTTTATGTCATAGAAATACTTGATGTTTTGTTCATTGCAGAAATCCCTCAAAATGTCTACATTACGATTTGCTCTTTGGTCGCTCGTGAATATGTAGTGATCAGGAATGATGACAACTTTTTCACGATCCCAAACCTTCGATTTGAAATGACAGATGCAGTAAGAGAGTGCAGTCAGAAAGTGCACAGTGAGAAAAATGCTGAAAGGGAACTTCATCTTGAGGTAAAAACTATAGCTAACAGAAATTTTGGCCAGAACCAAACTATAAGCAGATAATGATTCAAATAGTACATAAACATAGAAATCTACATAAAATTTACAAGATTTCAACTTTTTGAATCACACTGGAATAATTCGAGTATCCACATACACACATCTTGCTTAATGTCTCCCAGCATTTAGATACAAGTTATTTCATCAAACCACATACATTCTTACACAATTAGCTAAATTTATACCACTACCGATTAAGAAAAAATGTAGCGTTGAATACAAGATTTTGTAAAACCATATAGCTACAAAGCTTTGCGGTAAACTAAAAAATAAAGACAAACGAAGCAGCTTGGGGATTAAGATTTACACCTTTGCATTTTCTCCAAACTGTTGCTTAAAAATTCCAATAGAACCAGGCCCGCAAACATCATGTGTCATCAAGATATCAATGTTGACCCATACATTTTCCCCTGGGGCGAGTTGCGGTTTCTCAGATGCTCGTGCCAGTATCTTCTCAGTCATCGTCATCCCTGTTTTCACCTACACACATTTATCACAAAATCAAACAATTCGTCATTAAGAACTAAAATAATATTAAACAAGAGAAGCATAAGGGGCAAACCGAGCCAGTGGTGGAAGGGGCGCGTTGAGAAGGTGGAGCCATTACAGAAACAATCTTATGCGAAACCCTGGAATTGGCAGATTTTAGAGATGAACTGGATGCTGGGGATCTGGAGAAGCTTCCATATTTCTGAAAATCGATGAAAAAGTAAACATGTGTAATTAAGGGAGAAATGATATGTAATCAATTAAAGAAGACGAAGTATAATGAATAACCTCAGCTGGATTGATGAAAGCGGAGGTTAGAGCGGCGGAAGCCATGTCGAGAGGGCGAGAGGCGGCGGATGGGGTCAAAGGTCAATGACGGCGTCGGCGGCGTGTATGCAGAGTTGAGTGGCTTCGGTCTGATTTGGTTTGGGTCTGATTAACTTGTGGTTGGTATGATTTTGTTTAATTGTAATTTGGGTGGAGTAAAATGAAAATATTAAAAAGAGTTATCATAAAAATATTTAAAAATGTTTATAATTAATGAGAGCTCTAGGGTAATATGAGATTATGAGTTAATGACGCGCGTGGATAAAATGACTAGGGTAAATGGTAAACATAAGATTTAGGGGAGAGATCCGGTATAAATTGTTTTAAGTGTATAAAATATATATTAATATGAACTTATTAAAATATAAAGATCAGTGATCCAGATTAATTACAAAAAATTAATAGTTAGTTGCCAAGTTAGGGAATAAATAAATTATAATCAAATTGTTGGGTTATTTTAGGTACAATAAAATAGGATCGAATCAGTTAGCAACCTCTTCAGTAACGCGCCAACCTTGTCGTCTCATGGCATGTATCATGCAAACACCCTTGTTCCGACTAATTCATGCTTTGCATATTGGTTATTTTTCTGAATATGATGTCTGACACTCAAAAATCTTCCTTCAATTGCAATTTCTTGAGTCATACGTATGCTGTAAAATTCCAAAATTACATATATATATATTTCAAGAACCATGTTTAACAATTTGTTGAACCACACTTCAAATGTATGATACAAAAAGTTTTTAGTTACGATTCTTGAACCATGTTTAACAATTTGTTGAACCTTACGTGAATTGTCAAAATCTTACATTGTCCAAATAATTGAACTAAATGGTTCTAGAACCATATATTATAATCGTTTGGACCATGTAAATTCAAATCAACAACTTTGAAACCGTAAATTTTATGGACGAATTTGCAAAATTCTTTGATGGTCCAAATAGTTGAAGTGGTTTGAACCATATATTACAATTCCATGGACCTTATGTATAATAATCAATAAAATTGTTAAAATCTGATATGCTCCAAATAATTGAACAAAATGGTTATAGAACCATACAACACAATGTTTTGTGTCATGTAACTTAGAAGCAGATTTTTGGGAGATAATTTGATTGATCGTATATTAAAGTTGTAACTAATTATCGGATTTTAAGGGGAGATTATGGTAAGCATATATTTTATATAATTATTCACAAGCTTTAAATTACATATTTGACCTTGATTTGATTTTGTATTCAATTTTAATGTGATTTTTAAACCGTCGGATTAAATGCAATTAAGGATTAAGATGATTTTATATTTTATATGAAAAATAGCACTTTATATCCAATCATTCGCCTAAAATTTATTCTTATAACTTAATAAAAATAATTACATATGAGGGTATGGATTAAAAGTAATGACAGACAAATCGAATATTTAATTGAACTTATTTCGTAGTAGAAATCCGTCTGCCAAAGCCTTTGTGGGACAAAAGATAACTTCTGCCTCAAAATACACAGAAAACTGCCGGAGAATTTCATACCTTTGCTCTCCACCCATCTCGTCGCCACCGTCTTGATCAGCTGATCCGCTTGCGCTCCAAAACCTCCTAAAGACTTCATGATGAAAGGTAGAAAAATAAGTTCATTCGCTGAATAGCTAACTTCATTCTAGCAATCTTTCTGTCTTTCGTTCTCCTAGCTGTCTTGCCTGACTCTATACCTGCACCTCCCACAAAAAATATACATCAGAAAAAATCTACATATAGATCCCTACCATCGTCCCACGCAGGTAGCAAAATATCTGATAGCTCCTCTCCCCGTAGAGTAGGCCCTGCTACATCTAGTCTAGGCCTCATATTAACCACCCTGCAAAAAGTGAATAATTCATCTCTCACCGCGTTTTGTCTCCTGATTCTCCTTCTACCATCAGGACAATGAGAATCATGATCACCAGCAGTGTCGGAAATATGCAACCCCGCGCATACCGTACAAGCTCGAGAATTTGCGAATACATCGTGCTCGATACGACACTTGAGAGTCAGACGATACGCCGTCGGGTTCATACGAAGCCCATAGAAAGGCGCAGGTATCGCCGTTGTCCAAATACCATTCCCCAAAGCCAAAACTGCATGCACTGTGGTATTCATTCGGCTTTCTGCAAGAACTTTGATCTCTTCCCTGACGACTTCTGAAGCCAAATCGGTGAGCCACTATTGTGGCTTAGCCTTTGACCTCAGCTCCTTACAATCCAACTGGAGAAGTAGGACAAAATCTCAAATTCCACTCATCAAGTAAAACACTGCACTTTAATGAAGAGAATAAATCTTTTGTAAGCATCTCCTACAAAGTCCCCGCTTGCGCAAGAGATGGCAAAGTCGCCAAGAGAGCTACAAAATTTCCCATTGGAATTCCTAATCCATCCAATTTTAAGGGCAACCTCAGCAATCTCATTTGCTCAGTTATAAAACATGCGTTCCAAATATGAACCAAACTCTGATGGACCACTGCATCAAAGAACCAATCGACTCCTTAATCCAATCAATCGGTGAACTCCTCAAATTGTACATCATCTCCGGCATGCCTAGGCAAGCACCTAAGAGTAATAACTCCAACTGCGAATTATCCCATTTAGACACCTCATCTAAGATGGCCTGAACTGCAAACTCTCTACCTCACCACCTCATCACCCCCTCTCCCATCAGCTGAAGAACTTCAAACTACCACTCCGTCTAGCACCTCTGCACGCTGCTCCTTACCAACATCTGGCCACCACCTGCTATGATTTACAAACAAGCCAAGCTGTGGCCCAGATTCCAAAATAACATGAAATGTTGTCACTAAATCCTCTTAATGGCCTAATAAACAACCGTCATCCAAATACCAAATGTTAAGCATCAAGCGAGTACACAACTCTTCAATCCGACGAATCAATGGCTGCGAAGCGATGGAGAAAAGTAAAAGTCTTAAAGGATCGCCTTATTGCACCCCACGACACTTATATATGACTGACTCACCAACATAAAGCAACGCTTGACATCCATAATAATACTCAACACGAGCGCTCAGTGATGAAAAATGTCATCGCACTCCTTCCAAGAAAGCTTCTCTCCTAACCAGATCAAAGGCGTTTGTAAGATCCATATTCAAAACCGCCAACCCTTATAGGTATATGATTTCATTCATATATATGCCACTCATGAACGTTGTTGGGATATGCTAGGCTGTACATTATGGTGATGATTGGATCGACATCGATGCCCGTTACTTATAGATATATGATTTCATTGATAGATATGCCTTTATTAGAGGATCTTGATAAATGTCTACAATATAGTTGGAATGAATCTGTCCTTGTTTAGTTATTTTGTCAGTTATGTTCTTCATGCCTCAGTGACAAGAGGCAAATTGGGCGTTTGTCTATTATTACCTATAGTTATGGAGTTAGAAAGACTGCATGTTGGACGCCCTACGAGTAATCAATTTAGTACACAATCAAGGGTTTGTTGCAGCTGAGAGACACTTGGTCATATATGTAAGTTTTATTAAAATTATCTTTCTGATGCTGCTTTAGTTTAATTTTGTATTTGTTACTAATGATGTGTGTTTTCATCATGTAAAAGGTGGATTGATCCCAAGAACTATTCTCAGATTCCCTTTGGATGTCTTGAATTTGATAGGATTAGATGGATCGCATGAGTTCTCTCAAAGATATCACATGGAGATCTTATAATGAAAACTTAATTGGTCTTCTAAATCATGTGTATATGGACGGGCAAGCATTCTAGAATGCAGAAATTCCATTAATTTGCTTCAGTGTGGTGGAGTGGCACCATCATTGTCGAGTTTTGCGCTAGTTTGAATTCAAACAGTCTATTCCATTTGATCTAATTGTAATGATAGATACAAAACATCGAACGAGCAGAAAAAATTGAGCAGTAGAAATGAGAAAGCACATATCTGTTTGGAAAAACATGTTACATGGATATTTATGTCACTCAATTGAAGAATTAGTGAATGAAAGATGGTTGAGTGCAACCTTGTAAATATAAATTAAAAACTAAATGTACTTTAGCGCTAATTTATACCTCAAACCTCAATCTTCATGAATGAATTTCTTTATTTCTCAAGTCTATAAGGTATGAGATTTCTTTCATGTTGTTTTACGTCCTATTGAGACGTCCCCAGCCGTATCGTCTTCTACAGCGCCGTCGATTTTGCAATAGGCGTGGGTGTTGTTGGGCTGCTGTTTTTGGCAGCAGCTGCCACCTCGCTACCTGCCTCCTTGCCACCTGCCTCCTTGCATCTTTGCCACCTGCCTCTTTGCCAGCTACCTCCTTGCTTCCAACCGTTTCGTTGCATGCTTCCATCCAACTGCCAGTTTCAGCATTGCTGCTTGTTCACTTTTTATTTCATGTTTCCATGATACAATCGTCGCGTTCAATGTCTCATTTTGGTTAGCTCATTATAGGATTTTCCCGATTATAGCGTAATACTGAGCGAGGCAAATGACTCGATTTAACTCTTATCATTATTGTCGTATTTTTATGCTATTTCAAGTTAGACTCAATTTAATTTAAATTTTTAAGTCTTCGTATGTGCTCTTTGGGCTACTGTCCTTTTCAATCAAAAAAAGTTATACCTCGAACCTAATATTTTTCATAATTTTCCAAATTTTGATACATGGAATATGTTCTAGTAAGGGTGCTCCGGATCTAATACCGAGCCGTACGGAGCTCGCTTCGGAATTTTTTTTAGATTTGCCCTAGTCTGCCACAAAACTTTCCCAAATGCCCCAGTTTTGAAATTCGTTTCTCGAATGCCCTAGTTTTAATGAATCCGGTTTTGACAAAACCGGATTCCTAATAAAAACAACATATCCGGTTCCATTAAACCCGGAAATATTAAAAATAAAGAAATCCGGTTTTGGCAACACCGGATAGTTAAAAAATGTAACTATCTTCGACCAGATCCATGTCTTATGTCCAGTCAGCAAATAAAATTGCACAGTCAGCATTATTTTAATGATTCCGGTTCCATAGAACCGGTTATATTCAAATGAATCCGGTTCCATAGAAACCGGTAATATTCAAATGAATCCGGTTCCATAGAAACCGGATAGATTAAAATGAATCCGGTTCCACCAAAACCGGATTGCTTCGAATTATAACTCAGTTTCATTCCTCGCTTCATCCTCCAGCCGCCTCAGCCGATCCGCTCTGCCGCCCTGCCGCCTTGCCGCCGACGTCGTGCTGCCCCTCTTCCTCCCGTAGTTGTCTCGTCCGTGCTCCGTACCAAAGGCTCCGAAATGGGTGGAAGATTTGACGAAAATTTTGAGGTTAGGGTTTAGTATTTTGGTTATGTGTACGTATGATTTTGTTACAAATGTGTTGATTTGTTGTTCTTGATTATGGATGTTGATAGATTTGTTAGAATTTAGGGTTATGATTTTGTTAGAATTTAGGGTTTTGTTTTTGTTAGAATTTAGGGTTTTGAGTTAGGGATTATGAATTTTAGGAATTTAGGGTTTTGAGTTAGGGTTTTGATTTGGGAATTTAGGATTTTAGGATTATGGATATCGATGAATTTGGTAGAATTTAGGGTTTTGATTTTGTTAGATTTGTTAATTATGAATATAAATTGGGATTTTGATTTGGTTGTAAATTGTGCATATTTTGAATTGAGTTTGATATTGTACTCTATGATTTAGATTACATTTTTAAGTTGCTAGAATTTGTTGTGATATTAAAATGGATGTATGATTTTTTATTTAGATGGATTTGGATGAAATTGTGACTCCCGGACCAATTGATGACTCGGTTTTAAGTCAACAACGCACACATCGTACGCAAGAAGTGTGGAATAATCCGGTTAGTCCATTTTATTTTTTGTAATTATTTATATGTATACGAATCTATTTATATTTGTTCATTGTGATCTTAATGTTATTTATTTTTTGGTATAGAAAGGAAAGACTCTAAAGTTTGTTCATCGAAAGATGTGGACTATGGACCCCAGAATCGTGAGATATGTCGTTGAGGCCGGATTCTACACATGGACGCAAATTCAGAATGTAGAGATTGATTGGTCCCTACTTTGTGCATTGGTGGAACGGTGGAGACCGGAGACACATACTTTCCACTTGAGGGTTGGAGAGTGCATGATAACTCTACAGGATGTTGGATTGCTTACTGGTTTGCCTGTTGAGGGAGCAGTAGTGTCAGGAAAAGAGGATCATGATTGGGAGGCCATGTGCATACAGCTTCTAGGGGCTTATCCTGATACAGGTAGATCTCCTACTCTCGCTAAACGTAAGTGGTTTTGGGAAAACATGAGAGTGGTACCTGATGATGCGACAGAGGAAGTCGTACAGCGTTACGCTAGAGCATACATACTGTGCATGCTTGGTTCGTCATTGGTGCCGGATTTATGTGGGGATAGACTTTCTCTTCACTACTTACCCTTACTGGCGGATCTTGATAGTGTTAGATCATATTCGTGGGGTAGTGCTGTGCTTGCTTATCTATATAGACAGATGTGTAGTGCGGCACAGATGGGGCATAAGCAGATGGCTGGATGTTTACTCCTCCTACAGCTTTGGAGTTGGGAGAGGATGGCTATCGGTAGACCGATAGGTTTTGGAGGGATTCCAGAGTTTGAGCAACCTCACGTTGATCCTTTTATGAGAGGCGCATGGTCTTACACGTAAGTAGTTATTACTATATTGTTCATATTTATTTGTATATGTTTATTATTTTCTAATGAGTTCTATATTTTGTGTAGAAAATGGAGTGGACCGAAATCGTATATGAATGTACCGCATGGGTCATTGGTTTTCTACCGTGATCAGCTTGATCAGATGAGTGAATCTGATTTTATTTGGGTACCTTACGATGCAAATTTATTCCATTTATTAAATCCAATGTGTTTGACGGGGCAAGGATCTTGGTTATCAGAGGTTCCACTACTGTGCTTTAACATAGTGGAATGGTATCATCCATCTAGAGTTCTGCGCCAGTTTGACATATTTCAAGATGTTCCGATGTTGATTCGAGGACTCTCAGAACCGAGACATGGTTTACAAAGAAAGCGGCGCGTAGATTGGACGATAGAGTTGCGTGACTACATCACAGTATGGGATGATCGTGCTAACCGTAGAGTGGTTGTAGATGGACCACAGATTGATCCGTCCCACACTCCAGATTACCGCAGATGGTACCGTACCACCACGCGCAGATTTGTGCAGCCTCAGATGGATGACACTCAGACTTATCGTCCCACTGCACCCGTCCTTCATAGCGTGGTAAGATCATGTATTTTATGTGTTTTATGTTTTTATGTGTTTTAATATTGTAATGACACTTATAAATTGTTATATGTTTTGTTGTAGGTACGCACTCTTGTGCATAATGCACGTACCGCTGCAAATATGTTTTTTAGAGTAACCGATGAGCAGTCTAGGATGGATGCTCATAGCATTTTTCATGCATCAGTTGAGGAATTGGGGAGATTGGGAGAATTGGATGCGGTTGGAATTGATCCAACAATTATTTCTTTAGACGTGGGTAAGTTAAAAAATTATTATTTTACTTTCATTCAACAATGTATTTAACGCTACAATATAAATGCAGGTGTCAGTACCCAGTATGGGGATGGGGATGGGGATGACGATGAGACAAACCTAGCATCACAGTCGCAGCCTGCTGGACATGATATTGCTGGTCCATGGAGCCCATGGAAGGACGACCACATCGTGAGAAGAGACCTCCTAGAAGATATTCGTTGTCCTCATTTATTCGTCCTTGTGCGATGCCATCTAATAAATGTGCCCGGATTTGAGTCTTGCAAAGCCTGCATATAACTAGGAAGCTTTTGAAAGGACACGTCCCAGTCTCCAAACAAATTAATCAGCGCTTGTTGTCTTGCCTGCCAAGCCATAAGGTATCTAATCTCTAACCCGTAATCCTTGAATATCCGAGCTTTAATTTCAGCGGGTGATAGTCGTAACCTCTCACTTATCACTTGACCAATGTCCATTGCAATGAAATGTCTGGTCAAATGGACATTTGATTTGGGTATGAAGTCAGCATTGCATGTATGGTCACCTCTATACTTCCTCACTTCCCAGTATGATGCATTTTTCCTTTTTATAATTCTAATACGCCAAGGGAAACTATCCTCTCCATATCGACAGTGAAGTACCAATATGTGCGTGTCCGACTCTTTCGTGTGATACTCGACATGATGCAGTATAGAATACTTTTGGACTGCGTAGATTGCATCGGCTTTTCTAGAAAATATTGTCCCTATCCCAATAGATCCAAATTGTCCAAAGTTGGAGCCCAAGAACTCATCAGTTGGTTCGTTCGCATCCCATGCCGAAATATCACTAAATGCTGGAATATCGAATACATGTTCTGGTTCGGGAACATATTCGACACCCTCATTGTCAAGTTCATCAAGATATTCCATCTCATCTCGGTTGTATTCATCTACAACACTCATATCAAGTGTGTCTAGCGTTGTCATAGCCATCGAGTCAGAATCAAAATCTGCCATCTCTGTATAAAATAAAACATACATGTTAATAAATAAAATAAATACACAAAAAATATAAATAAAATTTTTTCAAAAAATAACTTACTATATAATACTGGAGAAGTGTTTTCGGATGAAGAAGTATTTTTTTTCTATCGATGAAGAAGTGTTGGATGATGAGTAAATGGAAAACGGGTATTATTTATAACAAAACCAATCCGGTTTTCCCAGGACCGGAATCATAAAACAATCCGGTTCCGTGGAACCCGGAATTTGCAGACCTTTTTTAGTGTTGTCAGGCTTTTGTTCAATTATTCGTGTATTATTTCTGCACAATCCGGTTTTGGTAAACCCGGATTCAGACTGCATGCAATAATACCTGTCTGCATGGAACCGGTTTCAGAGAATTTCAATTATTTCTGAGCAATCCGGTCTTGGGAAAACCGGATTGAACATAAATAATGCATGCATGCATTATTGCTGGACCCTCTTTCATCGCCAGAAATACCGGGTTTATGAAAACCGGTTTCAATTATATATTTCCGGTTTCAGCAGAACCGGATTCTACTTTTTTTGCTGACTGGGCAACCTCGTCAGCTCCACGTAGGATTTTATGGGGAATTAATATATGTGGAGTAGGAATCCGGTTCCAACAAAACCGGATAGTTGGATTTCACAACTATCCGTGCTTTTGAAAACCGGATTTGTCATTTTTATTTATTTCCGGGTTTCGTAGAACCGGATATGTCATTTTTTTAAGGATTCCGGTTTGACAAAACCGGATTCATTAAAACTAGGGCATTCGAGAAACGAATTTCAAAACTGGGGCATTTGGGAAAGTTTTGTGGCAGACTAGGGCAAATCTAAAAAAAATTCCTCGCTTCGCTACCTGTAAATATCACTCAATTGAAAGTCAAGATGAACACGGCGGAGGCCCAGCGGCATCATCAGCCTTGGCGGAGGCTGTTAACACAGACAGCCAACACCAGCCAGTCCTCATACAGAAACGCCACCGTGCTGCTGTCCCTACTCAACCTCATCCTCCTACTGCTCTTACTCGGCGACATCTCATCATCTTCTTACTCTTCAGATCAACTCAATTCAGGTCCTAAGCTCCCATATCTCATACTATTACTTCAGTTTTGTTAAATAATTGTCGACTAATTGAGTTTTTTGTGATGCGCAGATCGGCATGTTAGGGAGTCTGAGCAGCTTAGACATGCAATGGAGCCCTTGCTATTGATCAAAACGGTCAGCATTGCTTTTGATTTATGATAATTTAATTGCACTTATATATGGACAATTTGAATTCACGAAATGCAACTTGCTTATTTATCAAAACATACCTATATAATCACATTTGGTAAATGAACGCTACTAGAACCCTAGCATCATTTTTCCGTCCACTGAGATTTACTTGATTATGTTCAGTAAATAAGCATTCTACGATTGATAAGGTGAAAACAACCCAGTTTTCGGTAATATACCCTTTTGATAATCATGTACTTCTTCACAGGTTAGAGCTATTGAATTGGAAAATGAAAGGCTACATACATCACTGGGAAATGACCAAACACAAACGGCTGCGGTTGATCTCTCAAATAGATTAAAGGATATTCATTCTTCTAACGATGCTGCTAATGTCAAAGGTATTTTTTGATGTATGTGTCATTTTCTTGTTGCTTTGTTTTGTTTTTCTTTGATAAAAAGGCAAGCTTTTGATACGAACAACTCTAAACTTAGGAACTAGTGGTCTCATAAGAAACCTGATCTTTCATTGCTTCGACATCAACTATAAATTATAGCATTATGTGGAAGTTTATGGAAATATCTCTAAAAATGATTGACACGGTGCTGACGTAGAATGAATCTGTATTCAGCCAAAATTGTGTCACTGGTAGTTCATGGCAACAACTTAATGGATCTGCAATCTCCTAAGCTGATCATTCATGACATCACATTTTACTAACATGTGTGATCATGTTAATACTCTCTTTAAATGAATGTGCTTAGTTGCTACTATGAACTCATTATAGTGTGAGTGTAATCCTAATGGCAATAAGATTCGTGTCAGGAGGTGTTCATATTGATAGGCAATTACATTACAGTAACTCAGCACATTATTTCTGATGCGTTCTATTGTATTCGCATTGGCACATTTTATCAGGTTTGCTCGGCCAGTATCTATATTGTGTTCAGAATGATGCTTGCTTATTGTTTAAAGAGTTGGTCAATTTCTCATAATAGATCAACATGGTTTCCTCCACGGTTCATGGATACAAAATGGGAAATTCACGCAATGCTGTGATGTGTTTTCAGTAAAGATTGTTGATGGAAAATGACGATAAGTAGGACATTAGTTTTGTGAAATTCGTGTCTTTAAGATGCATATCAATTTATTGGGTTATATTATCCCTGGAATTATTTGGTTTTAATTTTAATCAGAGCTCACTCTTGTCCTGCAAAACATAAAATCTTATCAATTATCAAATCATAGCATGTTTAGCCTTTTTCCCTATAACTTGTTTCTGCTTATTAGCTTCTTCAGCTGCCAGCTATGCAAATATCTTGACTGAGCATTTGGTTGGCAAATATTGGATATCAACATTGAATGATGTTTACATTCTTACATAATATTGAATCATTTTACGTTAAATTGAATTAACTTTTTATGAGAAAAAGCTATAAGTATTCAGGATCCATTCATTGTATGATATGTCTATATTTTGTCCAAAATATTTCAGCTTTAGAGGAATGGCGCAAGCGCAAAATGGAGCGAGCAAGAAAACGAGAAATGGAAAGAAATGGCACAATCACATCCTAACTTTGCTTCTCAAGCCAGAAAAGATGCATCAAATATGATTGCCACTAATTGGTGTTTATGACTGCAACATTAGAGCGACTTAGTACTTAGTAGAAATCGAGTCCAGCAACATGGCATATGTGTTACTAAAGGTATTAAATACTGTGAACCTTGAAATAACTGGTGCCTTTGTGCCACTGTATTTACTGAGTTTGGTTCATCTTCATTTCTGTAATACCGACTATCGGGCTCAAGATGCTAAACTTTTTACCTGTTTTTTCAAGTCTTTTTATCGTCTTTGGTTGAGGGAAACCCCAATCAATAATAGATAGCATGGGAATTATATAACAGGAGAACTAAGCTCAACAATAGGGAGAATATCCAGGCATCAGGCATCAGGCATCAGGCATCAGGCATCAGGCATCAAAACAATCTATTCATTTCATTGTTAATGTTATCATACCAGTTCTTATAATAATTGGTGAAAGGTGATCAGTGTTATTTCAATTGTCTTGTTTAAACTTTTAAACTTATTTTAGATCAAAAATTCATCAGCAATTTTTTGACAAATGATTTATATAAAATGACACGGTTTATAAAAGAATGTGTGTTATTTGATGAATCAAAATAATCATTTCATATGATTCATGAAATGATATACTATGGTTTAAATATCTTAATGTGTAATTTCATGAACCAAAATATTCATTAAACTTAATGTATAATTTTGTAAATCAAGATATTTGAACAATAACGAAAAATAAATTGACAATAATTTAATTTTTTTAATTCTTAGAAATCATTTTTTAGTTTTTTGAAATTAAGTTATATCATTTAATCAAATATTCAATATGAGATTATAAAAAATAATTAATAATATTCACAATGCCTACATTTTTTACCATTATCATTTTAGCATTATTCATATATTTTATTACTTTACTAGTAATTGATGCAAAATCTTGTGCAGATAATATTCAGTTATTTAATTAGTTTAATTTAGTATTACTTTTTACTTATTTATATAAATTTAAACTTTATTTAATTAGTAGGATAAAATTGGAAACAAAATGTGGTTACAAAAGTAATAGAGGGCCTTACACATTAAATATAGAAAGATACGTAAAATACTCCCTCTGTCCCATAATGTTTGTCCACTAGCCTTTTTGAGTGTCTCCTAATGTTTGTCCACTTTCATTCATTCACAACCACATATTTTATCTTTCCTTTCAAATTCTTTTAAATCTTTCATTCTTAACCACATTTTACACTCATTACTACCTTAAATACCATGAAATATATGCTTTTGGACAAACTTAAGGAGACGGAGGGAGTACTATATTTAATGTTTACTCTATCAAAAGACTAGTTTGTAGTCTTTTTCTTTTATGATAAATTGCGTGCTATCACCAAGAAAGAGTGAGCATTGCATATTTTGAAAACCGCATCCAACACGAATTCTTTGATCTTATGAGTACGAAGGAGATGGAAAGTTGTCAGTTTTGTACAATTGTTTTCAATAAACAGTACCCTTGTTGGCTTGTTGCTGCTAAAAATAAACAAAGTCTTTGCAACCAATATGACAATTTGGATGGCAAAACAAACATTAGCCATGTCAAGGGTAACTATAACTATGTCCAATGCATATTTCAAACAAAAAATGTCAATAAACAAGTCCGACACACGTGGGATCTATCCACATTAAAACCCAAACATTTGAAACTTAAGACATGGTCGCATAGTTCCTGAAAATTTCATTTTATGTCTTGCTTTTCGACAAAGTTACTTTCTCCCTCTTTATGCTGAAAACAAATTGTTGAGACAAGTGAATGTTTGCCACTAGTGAGTATTTCTTGCACCAGTTTACTGATGTGGGTCACAAAGAAAGGAAAGAGACTCATAATCTTTCAATTTCTCAGCCAGCCTTCGCAAACTCAAGACATTAATGTCATTAACTCTTGACTAAAAAAATTCCATAGCAATCAAGATTTGAATTATTCTTGATCTAAATATCTTCAAACCTGATCCGGCTGTTCCCATCCAGTATTGTTTATGGCTTTGTGCTATCAATTTGATGGTAATTGAAAGTAAATGAATTATTATTGTAATATCCTACCCCGTTTAAACTTAAAACAACTATTGAATAAACTGACTTATTAATTTAGTGACAGCTCTATCCCGCAACAAATTTGAACCATTCAAAAAAGATTGAATTTGTGAAAAGTAGTACAATAACAAAATGTTTTCCTCGCTTCCAGAGCAATGGTTCTGTATTATGTTATACCAGATTGCAACAACAAATATGTACAACAATCTTGAATGCAGCATATTTCCATGTATCATGCTTTCCTATAAACATGTCCACAGGTCAGAATAAGTTCTAAGTTCATTAAAGGTACACAATCAACCACTCATCAAAACATGACGCTACTGTCACATTTGACCCACAGAAAACATACTTTGAGTAGTTGTCGTACACCGTTTGCTGACTGTATCCAGGAAGCCCCTTGCCTGATAAGCTTAAAAACCTAAGATAGAATTTGGTCGTACACGTCAAAAGTTGTCTACTTTGCCCACTGCTGAGCAGAAAGAATAGCAGCCACCAAAATGTATGGGCCAAGCAGCAGCTCTGATCTGCAAAGAAATTTGTAATTCTTAAGTTTTGTGCACAAAGAATAGTCTTAAATCATAAGAAATTGATTCCCAAGTCCAGGTGCTAATGCAATTTATCACAATATCACTGTTACACAGTGCTGCATATGTTTGTTCGCACAGTGGAAATCACATTTGTTGCTGTAGGCTCCTGCCATATTTGTACATTTACACAACTTCAAATTTGTGTAACGAAAAGCCATAGATTTTTTATATGGTGTTCCCCAAAAATTCAACAGCAAAAAACACAGAGTGTTTCGAGTTTGACGGTTATTAATATCAAGTTGCTTGTGGATATCATGTGATACTCGATTCTCAACATTAAGATCCAGATTGAGTTAATCCTGCAATTAGTCCCATTACATCGTTTGGGCAGCATATGGTAATTCAGTATACATAGGAAACAATTCAAAGAGTAATCAATTCATGTGAGACGGATGAACGTCACCATTGATTTCTATCAATTCACCGTCAATCTCCAAACACTTTGGATTTTTGCTAATCAATTTAAATTATAAATCAATTTAATTTAAATCAATAATTGAGATTATGTCCCACTGACTCTCCAAAAGTATATTCCTTAATGAACATCGAAGTAATATAAACTGATACAAGGATAATAAGTTACCTTTGCTGCTTTGAAGACCACTGAATCAAATTTTTAATACACCCGGCACTAGAAGGCCTTCAGTTGCAGATAGCAAGTTTACCAGTCCATTCATCAGCTACGCCGTAATCAAGGCTAAGTTCCCTTAATGGTGGGATATTCTCCAAAGCAAATATCATTAAATGAGGAAAGGACACGTTGTTATGGTCAAATAAAATGAGTTGCACCATCACATTAGGAGATGAGCTGTGACTCATGTAACAAGCAACATTTCTCATCCTTGATACATCAATGGCGAAATCTATGGGTGGAATCGAGGGATATGCTGGCTTTTCATAATCAGTAAAGATCTTTGACAAATCTCCCCACTCAGACCATCTTTCAGTGAACCGATTAGGATAGACTAGATTGTCACCATTCATTGTAAATACAGCCGCCTGCTCCCTGGTGAGTACAACTCCAGCATACTCACATATAAAAGTGCCAGCATGAATCATATCTAAGGATCGCACCCCCCAGCTAGTTTCCTTAGATCGGAATACTTCTAACCTTTTTCTTACCCCATGTTGAGTCACCCGATTCCGGCATGTGGGAGGGCACTTACAGCGGGGCCCACATTCAAAAATGACTGGCTTCCCTCTCACCAAAGTTCCACTTTGATCATAAGCAAAGTCACCCCCATTTTTAATAGCACATAGACAACCATACTCGCAACCCGAAACACACTCACACCCTGAAGCATTGATAGCTTGTTGAAAAACGAAGGCAGGGAACACAGTCGTTGTAAGATAATCATAGAACAATGGTTCATGATCACTATCAATATCATTGTACAGTAAAACAGGAATTCCTTCTTCTTAGATATATCAAGACTCAAATAACCAGTTGGTCTGATGTTCAAAGGTGAATTCCTAAGACTCTCAGCATATCTAAGAATGGTACTGCCCATATCAGGCTGCCCTTCTATTCGTACAAGCTTGAACTTATACACTCCAAATCCGGACTTCCCAATATCAAACCAAGTATCTACAATCTTATATAAACCATCATAAACATAAACTTTGTTACCAATACCTCTTTGATACTTGAATCCTCTAATCACCCTAACCTCGATACTGTAATACATACTGCGCTCCAGCGCCAAATTTCCACCCTCAAGTTTCTGATCCGCACACTGCCTATGAAATTTATCTTGTCCACCATGACCCGTATAAACTAACACATCCCCAGAGTCCTCATCATCCTCATATCCTCCTGACGCAATAATACTCGTCGCAATCGGCTCACCATTTGAACTCAAACTCGCACAAAGATAATCAATCCCAGCCTGCGTTTGACCATGCAATCCAACAACACAAAGCTCCATCCTATAAGAAAACATATCCCCAACCAAAACACCAGGAATGGATCCCACAATCCGCTTATCCTGATTAATCCAAAGTCCACGCTCTCTCATCAAGGTAGCGGCTTTCAAATCACATCTAGTCCTCCTAGTTAACCCTAATCCATTCCCTTTTTCATCCTCAACAATAGAAAAAATCCTAAGCGCATCGTACACCATTCTGGTGGTCCTAAGAGTCTCACGAAAGTACCTCTGATCTTCTATTCCAATATCAGTGATGCGCACGAGCTCCGACGAGCGCTGACCAGACCGTTTTCTAGAGTTCTGAACCGCAGGTGTTAAACCATTGTCATCCGGAACGGGGACGATAGCGCCGGTGTTGGAGTCCAAAACCGTTGACACCGATGTAACATCCTTCTCGTCATTCTCCATCTGTTCTGCAAAAGCAGTTTGGAAGAGTTCGGAGACTCGGTGGAACTCGGAGTAGACATTTGTTGAATTTGAATTGGAGTAAAAGCCAGGAGGAGGCGGCGGAGGATGATCGAGCGGTTCGAGCTTGGGCTCGAGTTTGGGGTGTATTAAGACGGTGTTAGCAGCGGTTGCGGCGGAGGTCGGCGGTGAGTCTGGAATGAGATTTAGATCTAGAAATGATGACGAGTCCATTTTGCATTTGTTAGATTTTGATAGTTAAATTGGGAAATAAGATTGAGAGTGGGTCGGCCGGTGTGTCATCAAAATCGGAAGCCACCTGCAAAACCAACCAACGCCGCGCTCTACTTGTCGTGACGAATGACGATGACGAATTTGCCCTCTTCTCCTTTAGTTGGATTGAGATCTAACTGAAAAATACATCCATATCTTTGAAGTTCAAGAGAAATAAAGAGTTTAGCTGAGATAGATGGATTTATATCAACCGTTGGATAGATTAATATGCGATTGAAATTAAAATTGATTCTTATATATTGGGAAGTTGGATTTGCAAAAAAATCCTAGTGATAGAGATTGACGGTTACTTTTTTGAATCAAATCTCATTCGTTGGATTACTAGTAATCAACAGTAAAAATCATGTCTCACCGTTTCACATTTATTTAGCGGTCCACCAACAACCTTACTCAATCATATTATGGATATGATGTATTTGAGTTCCTCATATAAGAAGATAGAAAATGAGTCAAATAAAAATAGACAATTTTCATGAAAATTATAAACAAATCGTATTCATTAATCAATTTGATTCCAACTGTTTAAAAAATCCAATCAAATTTTATCTTTAATTACATAAACTTTAATATCAAATATTTTTCAAAAGATGTGCATAATGAATGTTCTTTTGAATTATTTGACCACGCAATCGGTGGAGAATCAAGTTTGTGTGTCGTGTTTTCGAGTAAATTTGTTTCGACAGCTTGATGTTGTATGAAACACATCACAGAGTCACATGTTTTCAACAAATCAATCGAGTCTTAGAATTGTTGGTTGTTGTTAATCAATCATCTTCGTACAACTAATGGTTAAATTTTTACGTTAATAAACATGCTTCTAACATAAGAATGTTTCAAAAACCAATGAATTACCATTAAATGTGTGGTTCAGAAATCAAAGAAATATGGTTCATGAACCATCCTTTATAAATTTATGAAACATACATCAGGAATGTTTCACACACTAATAAGTTGTCGGTTTAGAAACCAATCAATCGCTAATCAAATATTGAATATTTACTTTCAACCTCAAAATCTCATACGTCGATATTTTGAAGATCTACGACTTGGATTTGTTTATATTTTATACAGAAACATTAGTTTTCATCTGATCGTTACTCATAATGAAAATGTCTTACGCACCGACATTAAAATGACTACTTTTTTACCTTTTCCCCAAAAAATGTATGTAGAATTCAACTTCGGGTGAATCAAAACATAAAAAAACTTTAAGTTGTAACTCAAGTTTTTTTACAATAGAATCATGTGATGAGTAAAAAACGAAATATGAATCATTTATCGGTCTATATTCATTAGTTCACACCTCGCGCAATTCGTGTTAATAACGTGTTATAATATGAAGAAATTATAAATACATAATATAAAACAAACCAAATGTAAGGGAGGAAGTATAGATGTTTTCTTATTATTAATTTCACATTATACAAAACAATATACTAAATTATTTTTAAATTAAATTTCATCCGTTGAATTATTTTTAAAACAAACAGGTCTTGGAGTTCGAGTCATGGGGTAGAGTGAAATTCCTGATATCCCTTTAAAAAAAACGATCGAGATTTTTCTCACCGTCTCACAAATACTCATACATTCTTCTCGAACTTTTTCCATACAAAACATTTTTAAGTCATTTACAGGTAATGTGAAATGACTAGAAACTCAAAATCATATAACACTTATTAATATTTACAACAATTTTATTATTTTACCTATTATTTATACTAAGAAATTTTTTAATGAGGACATGCATATATATGTAGGATGATAGGATATCATCAGAACCGTTGATATCGTCAACCTCAACCATCCATATATTTTACAAATTTAATATCTATTTTAATTAACAATTAATTTAATTTCAACCATTAAATCGTACAAGATTGACAATTTAAATGATGTATTCATGTCCTACAAACCTAATCGTTCTCCTAGAGCCTATTGAACATAACAATTAACCCGTCTCTAAATCAAATTCACAATCGTTTACTAAATATGCACAAATTTTATGCAGTTGACAATTACTGCCTTTAGCCACGTGTCCAAATTTTGGGAACTTCACGCGTAGTCGAGATCCACCTTTGCCTTGTCCACAAACCGGTGATTAGGGGACGTTACATTTTTTTAATTTTCCTTAATTTACCCAGTCTGATTACTTGTTTATCATTATAATTATTTCAATCCATTCAAAGAATTAACTCCGAAACGGCGCCGTTCGACTCGACGTCACATCCCTATATGAATGGCCACATTTCAGTTCCATCCATTTTGTTTCCAGCGAGAGTAAATCTGGACCGTTGATTCAGTCGATCTTGCTTTTTGATTCGGTACATTTTCCGAACCGAATGGCGTTGAACATCACATTCACAGTCGGAAAACTAACCCTATCCGGCACCAAGCCGACTATTTCCGACGCCGGCGATACCTCCGCTACGTATCTGCGTCAATCGAACCTTCCAACCATCAGGGGCAGAGCTCTCAAGCCCGACATGGAATCCGTGTCTCCACCTCTTAGCCCCCTCCGGACTTCGCCCGTCTTCCGCATCGCCAAGCCAGATCATGATCGTGATCATATCTCCGTCGCCTGCAAAGCTTTGATCGCTGATGCGGAGGAGAGTGAGAGGAAGACGGCGATTGGAGGAGTGCCGGTGTTTGTGATGATGCCGTTGGATAGTGTGACGATGAGGAATACGATGAATCGGAAGAAGGTTATAGATTTTAGTATGATGGCTTTGAGGAATGCTGGTGTGGAGGGGATTATGATTGATGTGTGGTGGGGATTGGTTGAGAAAGATTTGCCCGGCTATTACAATTGGGGAGGATATACTGACATTTTTGAGATGGCTAAGAGGCATGGACTTAAGGTTCAGGCTGTAATGTCTTTTCATCAATGTGGTGGCAATGTTGGCGACTCTTGCACGTATGCGCTCGCGCTTTGCATAGTATTTGTGAACCATTGTGTTATGTTTGATTTTATATTTTAGTTATGTTATTGATGTTGTTGTGCAGGATTCCGCTACCGAAATGGGTTACTGAAGAGATGGACAATGATCCGGATCTTGCTTATACTGATCAGTGGGGAAGAAGAAACTATGAGTATGTGTCGCTTGGTTGTGATACAGTCCCTGTGCTGAAGGGGAGATCGCCTGTCCAGTGTTATTCTGATTTTATGCAGGCTTTTCTTGATAACTTCAAACACCTACTTGGTGAGACGATTGTGGTAAGATTTTAACGTAGCCTTGCTCTAAGTTAATGTGCATAACTACTGGCCGTGGAGATCTATTTTTCTTGAATTGCTTCTGTTGCGTTTTCATTAAAAATGGTTGGCTAATTGACAATTGCTGACGAGGTTCATTTATGTTTTTAATCAGGAAATTCAAGTTGGCATGGGTCCAGCTGGTGAGCTTCGTTATCCATCATACCCGGAGAAAGATGGAGTTTGGAGGTTTCCTGGCATTGGAGCCTTCCAGTGTTATGACAAGGTATTGTTCTAGATTGTCAACGTTTGCCCCTTCTTTCCAAGTAAAGTCATGCAAACACTCACATCTTGTTTTTATGATTTCAGTATATGCTTGACAGCTTGAAAGCTGCAGCAGAAGCTGCTGGTAAACCCGAGTGGGGAAGCACTGGTCCAAGGGACGCTGGTGAGTACAATAGCTGGCCAGAGGATACTACATTTTTCCGCAAAGGTGGTGGATGGAATAGCCAGTATGGAGAATTCTTTCTCTCTTGGTACTCCAAAATGCTCCTAGATCATGGTGAGAGAATATTGTTGGCTGCTGCTTCAATCTTTAAAAGCAGCAGCATCAAAATTTCAGTGAAGATTGCTGGCATCCACTGGCATTATGGAACACGATCGCATGCTCCAGAGCTCACTGCTGGATATTACAACACCCGTTTCCGAGATGGCTATATTCCTATAGCTCAAATGCTTGCACGTCATGGAGTGATATTTAACTTCACGTGCATAGAAATGCGGGACCTTGAGCAGCGGCAGGATGCACAATGTGCTCCAGAGAAGCTTGTCAAACAAGTTGCTCTAGCTACTCAGACAGCACAGGTGCCCCTTGCCGGAGAAAATGCACTGCCTCGCTATGACAATATTGCATACGAACAAATTTTGAAAGCAGTTTCCCTGAATTTTGATGGCAGTGAGGCAGAAAAAGCTATGTGTGCATTCACTTATTTGAGAATGAGCACAGAACTGTTCAAGACAGATAACTGGAAATTATTTGTGGCTTTTGTGAACAAAATGAGAGCTGGAAAAGGACACAAGTGCTGGCAAGAAGTTGAAACGGAGGCTGACCACTATGTACATATTACTCAGCCATTGCTCCAAGAAGTATCTGGTGTCTGACGCATTAGTGACTGTAAGTTTGTTATGTATATCGGCTGCCAACTTGGTCTGGTATTAGTATAAGACCACGTTGAACTAAAATTTACGATGTATATGATAGGTTAAGTTCTTAAGACAATGCAGTTATTGCTAAGTTTCACTACTTTCAGATATGGTTACTGTGACTTCTGCCTAGTCTGCCACTTGGTTTAATCCGATTCTGAATAAAAGTCATCTGCAGGAAGGTTGTGTGAATCTCGAATCTTTGGTGTGGGGTTCTGTTTGGCTTTAATTTTGTACTGTTCTGCTCCTTCTTGTATTAACTAACCTTGTTACCATTCTGCAAACTTTTTGTTCTTTGATAAGATGGTATTTTGCCTCACTGAGAATTTCGCAAAAGAGTATTCACTTGGCTGAGGCCTGGGGATCTTACGATGTTTATGTAAATCTACCTTACAATTGCACGGAATGCAAGAGCCAGCATCATTTTTAAACAGTGGAGCGCGGTACAGAATCTCACATCAATTCTACAAGATTGAGCTTTCACTGTTATTACTAAAGTTTAATTACTATCAGATCAATGGTTCTGCAGCCTGGGGTATCTGACTCCAGCAGCTAGCATCCTCTGCTGTTCCATCTGAAATTGCAGGAATTACACTGTTATTATTGGAGTAAAATTACTGCAAAATTTATCCAGTTGTCAGTTAAGTACCTGGAAGAGTTCGTGCATCTTGTTTTTGAGGTAACAATATTCAAATTCGACAATCTCCAAAGATCTGATGCACCTTCACAAGCAGATTAGTTTTGTGGAGAAGAAAGTTAGAATACCACACATGTCGCTATTAGCTTATTATTATAACATAGAAAAGTATAACTTTATTGATAGATATTTACCCAAGTCTGTTGTTTTGCTCTGCAGCTGCTCGAAGGGCTACACATCCATTCCTGACTCGCTTGGCACCAATGCTGGAGCTGCTTCCCATAAGTTGATTTAAATGTATGCCCATTTTGTCACCTTCCCAAAGCTCCTTAGCCATCCTGCATGCATGTCAATAATCCTGTAAATCAGATGACTCTATGATCATGTATATTAACTCAAGTGCACTTACAAAAGTTCTCGCAGGTTCTTAAGTAGCCTCTCCGATTCATGGAAGAAAATGTTGACAACTTGAGAGACAAAGTTGGGAGAAGTCTCATCTTGAAGCTGTTGGAGTTGCAAGAATTGCTCATCCAACACTCCCTGCAAATATTGAACAATCTAAGTACACAAATTTCTTTCAAATATGCAAACAAAAGTATTTGATTGGACGAACCTGGTGAAAGAGTAAAGCGAGCAAGCGATTCATATCAGCTCTAAGTCGGTCCACCTGGAACCCCAGCCTCCACAGTGGAACACCCGTTTTGGCCGGTCAGTGACTTCAACAATATAACCAACTGATCTATTCGATTTCTGGTGGGCAGTTTAGTTAAAACGAGAGATATAATGATGAAGTTATCCTGCATATTATTGTCATTGCTTCATCAGTATATATACTTGTACATGTGCAGAAAGCGATAAGATTAATAATTAAACTAAGATTGGCATGCTTTGTTTTGAAAAGTTTTGGTACTGAATGAGGGAATGGTGCACAGATCGAGATGAATGTTGGAAGGAATGCAAACTAGCAGTATGCGCATGTTGTGACTGTGAGTGTTTTATATTTATTAGGAAATGCTCTGAAAAATATAAAAGGTGCGTTGAAGAATGAAACGCATACAACACACGCATACACATACAAAAAGGGTCATGTGTACATGGAGCATGAAGGACCTGCAGGAGCAGATAGATGCCTGAACCATTAGAAGCTATATACACAAAAGTAGCAACAAACATGCAAGCTGCAGGCGTGCCTTGGTCATATACAAAACAACACATTATGTTCCGTCCGACATAGTGGGACAAATAAAATATAAATATATAGGAAAATTTGAGGGGTGTGTAATTTTTTGCAAGTATCTATTTTGTACAAGTAAAAGTAAATGTCTAATGCACCTGTTGTTCGTTAAGCACCGAACGATCAAAATGAATAAATTATCCTTATAACTAATTCTAAAATATACTATCCAGTATCCACCCAAGAGTATTTTGATAATTCTGTTAAATTAGCAACAAATCCTAAATACTTGCATCCATTTCAATCATCAATTACTTTCTAAGTTTTCTTTGACAAGTGTCATAATTCGAGAGTTCAGTACACACCGAGTCCGGGTGCGCCAAACACCACTTTAATATAAATTATAAACAAATATAAGCCATCAATCCAGATAATTGAACGATTTAGCTAAGGGGAATTTTATAATATCAAAAATTAATTTAAAATGAAATATGGGCCATAATCTTTGCAGTACGAATGTGTTATTGTAATTCATATTTTATTCGTTTAATAAACGCTTTTGTTGCATATTCTAGATCGTTCATTATAGGTTGATTCATGAACCATGTCATACTTTTGCTAAACCATGATGCATTTTCTTTATTATGTTACTTTTTCATTAGCTAATTTAAACGAAGAAAATTCAGTAAACTTATATTTCTATAAATTTTGCAATACAAATGTTTCATTATAGTTCCTATTCAATTTGTCAGAGAAATATAAGTTCCTTCGTGAATCATACCATTCCTTTAACTCAATCATGTTTATTTTTGTCAGATGAAGAAGCGTTCAATAAGCATGTTTCATTTAATTTATTATCAAAAGTTTACTATATGAATGTCGAGAAGCGCTCATTTGCGACCCATGAGAGATTTTACGAACCTAAGATGATTCAACGGTCCAAAAATCTTGTTTTTTCAATTTTATCTTTTTCTGCAAAAGTCAAAGTGAACAAACGTCGGTCAAAATGTGCACATAGTTAATTTTAAAAATGCAGATAGCTTAATTTTCAAAATGCACTTGTGCAAGGGGGTCTCAAAGAAACTGCACTCTATAATATCTACATATAATTTAAATTCCATACGTCATATATTTGGTTCTTGAACCACAACATATCAATTAATGAACTATAACACCGTCTGATTTCCTTTTCAATTAGTTGAATATAATGGTACAACTATAAAGTATAACTCTTTACTTATCAAAGTTCCCACAATTGATCATCGCATGTAATTCGTTTTCAATTATAGTTTGGTTCAGTATAAATCGTTTGTGTCATAGACTGGGTGAGACTTGTTTTTCCGTTGTATTTAAGAGAGTTTCCTTCAACTCAGACCTGGGAATGTAGAGACATATTTTAACTTTATCAATCCGCAGTAAAATTTGTTTGGTTCCATTATCAATAATGCACATAATGTAATGTGAGTTACGGATAAAGTTCAAGTGAGACAACAAATAATATGCGAAACAATGAGACATGATCAACACCTTTGATTCTTATCAATCTAACGGTTTAGATTAATAACCGTCACACATAACCGTCTTTGTGCATATAAATCCCTAAATTAAATCAAAGTTCAAACTAATCACGACCATCAATTTTGTAAAGAATTAAAGGTCATGATCTTGTCCTTCCCTCTTACATATATTTAGTGTCTCCCTATTTCAACACTGTGAATTACTACTTAATTTTGTCCCACTCTACACATTGCATTGGATAAATGGAACCAATAGGACATCATTCAAGGTTAAGAAATTTGTAACAATGCTCTTTTCAGGTTAATTATTAAAATATTTCCATTAGGTGTGAATTCCTTATATAGGGAAACTTCATTTTTTTAAGAGTCCTTTTCTTGAGTATGAAGTTTGTTGATTTACATTGCATTTCCAAACAACACATTTCTTGAGGATTTAGCTGTGTTAATTTTTAGGAATTATTGCCGAAAACCACCCCTTATAGGGCGTAATTGCCGAAAATCACCCCTTATACATTTTATTGCCGAAACCCACCCTTTATTCGTTTCTTTTTTGTTGTCCGACACATTTGACCGAAAAACGTTCAATTAGTGTTAAATCTCCGTTAGATGGATTAATTAGGCATTAATTAGATTAATTAATTAGGTTAATTAATTAGGCCTATAAGGGGTGGTGTTCGGCAATTACGGCCTATAAGAGGTGGTTTTCGGCAATCTCCGACGGGTGGTTTAACCTAGTTATTTGATGCACAATTATTTGCATATCGATTGAAATATATTACTATATTCTATATTAGACTTTTGTGCAACAATTACTATATTCGATTGAAGTAAAGTAAATATGAAAGAAGTTAGGAGTAAAATGAGACTCTTTGTGCTTTATATATACGATAGATGGATATATATATAGAGGTTGTATCATGTGGATCCTCTCAATTTGGTGGACTCGTGGATCCCCTCTTGCATCCGTTGATTGCATTTTTTGGATGCATCAGATTGCGCCACGTATGTGCATTTGTCATGTGCACATCACGTGTGCACATGACAAATGTACACGTGCAAGTCACATGCTTCATTAATGCGTTGGCACAATCTGGTGCGTCCAAAAAATGCAATCAACCGGTGCAAGAGGGGATCCACGAGTCCACCAAATTGAGAGGATCCACATGATACTTTCCCTATATATATATGATGGAAAGAGATCAAGGAGGACATCCATTTATACGTAACAGTAGGACATCATCTCAACCATTTATTTCTAATAATCTAATAATTGAATTGGTCGATTAGATAGATAGACGGAGTAATACAAAAGTGTGAAATATTGTATAAAATAAAAAAAAAGGTCAGAGAATTTAGAGATACGGGTGGTTTTTGGCAATTACGGCCTATAAGAGGTGGTTTTCGGCAATTATCCCTGTTGAGATTTGGGGTTGAATTAATTGAATTTTATTAACCTAATTAATTGAATTACCTAATTAATTAACCTAATTAATGCCTAATTAATCCATCTAACGAAGATTTAACACTAATTGAACTTTTTTCGGTTAAATGTGTCGGTCAACAAAAAAGAAACGAATAAAGGGTGGTTTTCGGCAATAAAATGTATAAGGGGTGGTTTTCGGCAATTACGCCCTATAAGGGGTGGTTTTCGACAATAATCCCTAATTTTTATTGTACGTTGCAGTTGATAAGTCTCCTTGTCTGATCTCAAACTTTCTTGATTACATGACATGATGCATCTAATATTATTCAATTTCTTTTATTGTGTTACATTACATGATGTAATTGTTTAAAAATATCTTTACTAGTGAGTAAAAAGCTTCAAAGAAATCACATCTACTTTAACACACAGGTGGCAATGAGTCAGCCCATATACATACTTCAGCAGGAATTAATATTTAGAGAAATGTTAGATACCCCAGTTACCTGGTTGACTTATGGGTTTTTACTAACAAGCTTTTTCTATGTGCAAACTACAAATCTTGTTTGGAGGTTATTTATACTGGTTATTGTCTTATTGATGCACATTGTACATGTGCATATGCGTATTTCAAATGTTATTTTGTCTTCGTTTATTTTTAATTTTTTATCTGTTGGTTTTTCTTAAATAAGATATATATTATTTGTAATGTGAATTGTTTCATTAATAACTGTCAAAGAGTGTTTTTCGGAAAGACAATAAAAAGGTATTTAAGGAATAAAAATGTGGCTTCAGCTTTGTAACTCAGTAGAGATACTTTTATACCAAGTTATTAAAATACGCTGTGTGTTTTCAATAGTTTTTGATCATTTTTTGTTTCAGTTAACCCTAAATTTAATTCCAAACATAGAAACATATTCAACTTTTAAGAAACGTAATGTTTTAAATTCGTTCATAATCATTGATATTCAACTGAACCGCCACTGCATGCATGCAACACAACTTCCATTATTCAATTGATTCCGAAAGCGAAAGTAACTAAGGAATGCCTCCTCCAATACCACCTCCAACTGCACCACCCTTAGCAATGCCTCCACCTAACCCACCAAGCCCTCCAACTTTCCCAATCCCACCACCAATTCCTCCTATACCACCTACACCACCGCCATGCATGATCGGAAGCCCTCCCACGCCAACGAATCCACCAATGCCGGAGTAGTGTCCCATGCCGCCATAAGCGATGAAGTTTTTCTTATCCTCATTGGAGGCACTGCCCGTCTGTGCATGTTCAGTTTTCAGCTCGGTTGATGACTCTCCATCTTGGCTAGAAGCAAGCAGCTTTCTAGCACTTGCAACGTGAGGCGTCAGCAACATACCTACAATCAACAAAACCATGTAAAACTTGTTAGCATCGGAAACCCTCGACATACTTCTCCACTTTCCTTCGTGATCTCTTGTCTAAAAAATGTATGAGTCGATATGCTTGTGCTCAAGGCCTTTTTATATATGATGCATGCATGACCGCATGCATATGCATGTGTTAATGCATTATGCATATGCTTGGTAGGTAGCAGTTGATGTAATAATGTACTATTCTGGAATGGTCAATGTTACCTTTTGTAGTAGAGCTTTAGCGTAGCTTCATTAGACCTGGGATTTTGTGTTCTCGATACAGCACTGCTAGCATTTGATAGGTTGTAGATGGAAACTGCATAAATACGTATGCATAAATGGGTATCAGAGTTAGGTTTACATACTATAATGAATTAATGATCATGAAAAGAAGAGTTCATTGTTCAGACTTTTCTTTATTTATAACTTCAGGAATTTTGGGGACCATTGATTTTGAAAATGATTTTACACTGTTTTTTCAGCGTCTCCAAGTGATGTTAGAATTGATTAGCTTACTCAAGATTTCACTACTTAATGATTCAAAAAAATTAAGTAAGCCATAAAGTGAAATATAACATGATTTAATTCATTTTATCATCAATATCATATGACAAAAAACAAGTTCACTATTTTTCTATTTCATTACTATCCACCATGCATCATACAACAACCTGTTGATAGTTAAGTCCAAAGTTACGTCATTTAACGATGGATTAAACAATTCTGAATATATGTTTGGGTTAATTACAAAAAAAGGTGCTGGACTGTCATCCAATTTCATTTAAGGTACTGCACTATCCCAATTTTCAATTAGAGATTCGGACTATCGCTTAATTTCATTTAGGGTACCGGACTATCACAAATTTCAATTATAGGATAAGATTATCTCAATTTTAATATTTAATTCAGGATTTTTGAGAAAAAAATCAATTTTTTTGATGGTATCCAAAAAAATCAATTCAGGACTCAAAATTGTATCCAAATAATATCCAAAATGGTATTCAAAATAGTAATCAAAATTTCTTTTAATTGAAAGGTCATTTTGATGGGTGGATTATATTAGTATTTTTTACAAAGATTTTTGTGCATATACTATAATAAAAATAACTATGTGCATATACGTGCACAAAACTACTAGTTTTTAATATTAACCCTAAAATAAATTGTGCATATTAAAATCTCTTATATTTTTTGGATTCCATTTAATTGTGTATACATTTTGAATACTATTTAGGATACCATTTTAGATATTTTTTGGATATTAATCCTAAAATAAATAATTTTTTCTTAATACTTTAAATGTGTTTATTAGATAATTTAAAATATTTTGAATTTTTTCTTAGAAATCATGAATTAAAAATTAAAATTGAGATAATTCTTTCCTTTAATTGAAATTTGTTATTGTCTGGTACCATAAATGAAATTAAGCAATAGTCCGGACCTATAATTAAAAATTGAGATAGTTCGGACCTCTAATTGAAAATTGGGATAGTCCGGTACTTTAAATGAAATTGATTGATAGTCCAACACTCTTTTTTGTAATTAACCCTATATGTTTTTAGTAAACTACATAGTTTTACATATGTTTGGACAAAGCCATGTCATTTTTACTTGTTGATTTAGGATAGCATTTCTGGACATAATGATATTGGTTTCAAAATAATATCAATACATAATTTTAATACAAATAATTATGTACGACGTTTGGTGACTAAAACTCTTTCTCATTAGTCATAACAAACAATTCACAATTCCAAATTCAAAACAAATAAGACCAACAAACAAACTGCCGATCCGTCTAGTATAGATAATTTTTTTGTAAAATAGGAAGACTTAATCTCAACTATTGATTTGATTAATCCGACAACTGAGATTAAGTTAATTATTAATTAAATTGAGCGGTTAGATTTACAAAAAGTACGGATGATTGGATTTGACGGTTATTTTTTAGATTAAATCTCACCCGGTGGATAATTAATAATCAACAATTGTCATTATGTCTCACCGTCTTACAGATACTTATACGTCCTTCTGAAATTTTCCATACATAGTATAAATAACTTTTGAGAACTATTTATCAATATTATGAAACTAGTCTTCGAATTTTCATTTTTTATAATTTTGATCGGAATTTGATAAGTAATAGTTCGAGGACATTTTGTATTTTGCACTTATTATTTACGTATTTCGAAATAATACTTTTCAGCGTTTGTACATTACTCAACCTCTAACCAGAGATTACCATCAATTTTCCTAAGTATAGCATATGCCACTATTTAAACAATTGCAACTGATTATTTAAAATTCAGTTATAACCTTGTTGTGCCGCGCTGTGTATAACCAAAACAAAACGTATCGTTGTAACACCCAACAAAAACTGGCCATTTCCGCTCACAACACAGGCAATAATGCCTTGTGTTGCAAGGTTCTTCTTCATCGTATTTTCTGGACATGTATCATTTTCTCGTGCTGTACCTGTTCGCAACTCTGGTCGGATCATGCTGCGCGAAAAGGACGATTGGGCATACATGAATAGCCTTAGAACGAGTCTTAAAGTACCACAATGGACTCCAAACATACATTATTGCCAATGGATGGCGTAAACTGCGACTTCATCAAAACGCGTCATGGCCATAAATCTCAAGTCCAAGGCCCTATCAGGCACACTCCCTGATGGGATCAACAGCCTCACGTTTTTACAATCACTGTCTATACAACAAAACTCCATTTATGGCCCGTTACCGTCCTTCTCCGGCCTCTCCTCCCTTCAAAAAGTCTACCTTGATTCGAATTTCTTCACTTCTATCCCTTCGTCTTTTTTCCAAGGACTTACTAGTCTCCAAGAATTCTCCATCTCTGAAAATGATAAACTCCAGCCTTGGCAAATTCTAAAGATGATCTTTCCGGCTGTGCCAGCCTTGCAAAATTTTACGCGTCAAATGCAAATATCTACGGATCCATTCCGGACATGTTTGATGAATTTCCAAACTTTGCAGGAGGTCAGACTTTCTTATAACAATCTTACTGGCCCTCTTCCAGCTTCATTTGCTGGCTCTGGCATTGTTAAACTGTGGCTAAACAATCAGGTTATGGGCTTGTCGGGTTCGATCGAGGTCTTAGGCAAGATGGGTCTCTTGAACCAAGCATGGATTCATGTAAATAACTTCACTGGCCCTGTGCCGGACTTATCAAATTGTTCACAATTGTTTGATCTTCAACTGAGGGATAATCACCTCACCGGGATACTTCCACCGTCCATTTTCGAACTACCGAAACTGCTCAATGTATCATTGCAGAACAACAGGCTTCAAGGCCCTTATCCTGCCTTTAGTACTAATGTCAATGCAGGCATTGAACACGCTAACAGTTTCTGTTTAACTAAACCAGGCTCTCCTTGTGATCCGCAAGTTACCATTTTGCTTGAGATTGCTTCTGCATTAGGGTATCCGATTGTCCTGGCCGAGTCCTGGCTAGGAAACGATGCTTGTAACGGATGGTCATTCGTGTCCTGCGATCCTCAGACTAAAAAGGTGATCTCGATTAGTTTCGGAAAACAAGGCTTTACTGGAACTATATCGCCTTCTTTTTCGAAGCTAACGTCCTTAAGGATTTATTGCTGAATGATAACAGCCTGTATGGTACAATTCCTAGCAGCTTGACGACCTTGTCGCAACTTAAGACTCTGGATGTCTCGAACAATGACCTTAGTGGCCCCATTCCGGTATTCAACTCCAGTGTCACCTTAAAGACAACAGGTAATAAGAAGTTACAGCTCGACGGTACAACCGATACTAAGCCTGGTTCTGGTTCCGGAGGTAATGGATCAGGAAATTATTTACCGAAAGGTCTCGTAGCTGCAGGCGTAACATTATGTGCTATCCTTTTCATTGCAACCGTGCTGTTTGTCGGTTATAAATACTATGTTAAGAAGAGAAAAGGAAACCAACCTGGCAGTACTGAAATGGAAATGGGAATCAATGGCGACGGAGAAAATGGAACTAGTCACGGCGGCGTTGAAATTCAAGTATTCGAAGGCGGGAATGTCTTTTTTCCGATCCACCTCCTACGAGAAGTGACCGATAATTTTAACGGAGACAATGTACTTGGAAAAGGTGGTTTCGGCGTGGTGTATAAGGGAGTATTACAAGATGGTACCATCATAGCTGTGAAGAGAATGGAGGGTGATAAATCAGGAAATAAAGGATTGAGTGAGTTCAAGGCGGAAATCGGAGTTCTTACGAAAGTTAGGCATCGGCATTTGGTTGCACTTCTTGGTTTTTGCATCACGGAAGACGAGCGGTTGTTGGTCTACGAGTATATGCCACAAGGGACGTTAGCGCAAAGGTTGTTCGAGTTTACGGAACTTGGATATCCTCCATTGACTTGGAAACAAAGGTTGTCAATAGCATTAGATGTTGCAAGAGGCGTCGAGTATTTGCATAGTTTAGCACGAGAAAGTTTTATTCATCGTGATTTGAAGCCGTCGAATATACTTCTTGGGGATGACATGAGAGCTAAGGTTGCGGATTTTGGTCTGGTGAAAATTGCACCTGATGGAAAATACTCTTTGGAGACAAAATTGGCAGGGACTTTCGGGTACCTCGCGCCAGAATATGCCGGTAAGATTTACAGTAATATGTTAGTTGGAATTCTTATGGGAAATTGTTGTACTTATTTTGCTATTGTTGCTCATTTTTGAACAGCGACCGGAAGAGTGACTACGAAAGTGGATGTCTATGCATTTGGAGTGGTTTTAATGGAGATCATCGCGGGAAGAAAATCATTAGACGAAAAAGAACCGGAAGAGAAAGCACATTTGGTTCCATGGTTCCGGAGGGTCCTTATCGGAAAGGATGGCGACATATCAATTGTTATAGATAAAAAAATCGACCCTGATGAGGAAACTTACAGGAGCATCTGCAAAGTTGCTGAGCTTGCTGGTCACTGCACTGCTCGCGAGTCGTATCAAAGACCCGATATGAGTCATGTTGTCAGCATCTTGGGTCCTCTTGTTGAGCAATGGACACCTTCAGATCAACAAAACAATGATGGATATGTAAATGACCCACCCATGAGTTTGCCACAGGTATTGGAAGAATGGTTGTCTGATGAAGTTACCTCAACGATTACTAACAGAGTTTACGACAGCGGATCGACACAGTCTACTCCGATACTTCGGATGAAGCCTTCGGAATCCAGTGGCACATCTTCCATGGAAGGAAGGTGATAGATAATACTAAGATCATCAAGGCCTGTTCAGTTCATATTTGATTTGTTTTTTCTATCTTTGCATGCTCATAGTTTTTGTATTTCCCCAACTGATCAATTGGGGATTTGTAAATCATGAATACAAAACAGTAAGAATTGTGATAAAGAGTGATACCTCTATGTGAATCTCGGATAAATCAGTGTTGTTTTTTGTTGTCTTGTGCTGTTTTTGCTTTAACATGATTTTGTGTATGCACCGGATACTTGGAGATAACTGATACCCCAATTTGGGGGCTAGTGTTTTGTTATTCTTGATAATTGATGAGGACATGATAATTGATTTTGATTGATCTAACGATTGAGATTAATTTTTTTTAAAGGGATTATCGGAATTCACTCCTACCCCGTGACTCGAACCCGAGATGGTTAAACTGATTTTTTAAAGGGATTTTTTAAATTGATTTTTGATCAATATCAATAGATGGTTAAACTTGCAAATACCGTTATCAATATTAATCGTTGGACGAATATATATATCAACGGTTACTATGATGTCATACATATAAATGCATGTCTCTCTTAAACCATTTTCTAACTACACTATCCGATCATAATGTAATAGTAGTCCAAATCATCCCATATTTGCTTGAATAAATTAAAATTAAATTAAATCTTACGAATACAAATTAATTTGACAATTGAATCCCATTTTTGTTAACTGTTAAGTGTTATTAATTTTTTATATAGGTGGTTTTCAATAAACATGTCTATTATACCGGTGATTTTCTGAATTTTTTGAAATTAATCGAGTGTAATCACACGCTTAACGATTTTTGAAACGGATGAGTAATGAGGTGGTAAAATACTAACGACAAAATATATAGAAATGATTTTATGCAAATAAGTATAGGGGTGATTTTTTGTAATTATTGCCTAATATATAAGTGGTTTTCACAAATTTACCCTTATTTTAAAGTGCATTACAATGTTTAGTTTATTTTTAAATTTTCATTATTGAATATAAAAAAAGTGCACCATTAATCACATCCATTAACATTGTTTGATCGTGTGGTTTGTAGTGTAACTAAGTTTTCATTTTAAAAGTGATTTGTACAGGAGTCAAACATGGTGATAAACAATCTCGAGCCCTGATTACTAAAAATCTGACTGATGAGATTTATAAAATAATCGTCAATTACAACAATCGTGTTTGTTGCAAATCCAACTGCTCAATTTCAGTAATAACCGACTGTAATCTCAATTGTCGAATGAGTCAAATCAACGGTTGAAATTAAGTCGTTACGTCTTACTAAAATATATTGTTCTTCCTAATCTCATCCCCTCTTCTTCAAATATCTATAATTTTATTTGAAATTATTATCTAAAACAAAAAAGAGACTGACTTCAAAAAATAAATGTCAATCATTGCCTTTTAATACCGAATATATAATTTATTTAAAAAAATATTTCAAATGATAGATTATTAAAAAATACTAATATAATATAAGAGTTGGGTTCAAAAGAGACATGTAAATTTTGTGAGACATAAGGACGTAATCTTGGCCGTTGATTTGATTAATTCGACGGTTGAGATAAAAGTTGGTTTTTGATTATATGAGCGGTTGGATTTGCGAAAAATACGGGTAGTTAGTGATTGACGGTTACCAAAATCAACCGATAGATTGATAAAAATCAACGACTGAGATCATGCCCTTCCGTCTTACTAAAAGATGCATATCCTTCCGTCTTACTAAAAAATGCATGTCATTCTTGAATCTTTCACTATAATATAAATAATAAAAATTAATTAATTTATTGGAAAGCCCGATTTGAGCCCGTCATACCCTAAGTTAACTGTTTTTCAATTTTGAGAATGATCAGCCAGACCTGCCCGATTTTTTTCAAAAACCCGAATAATTCTATCATCTTTTATGGTTCGGTCTTTAAATTAAGGTGCGGCCCGACACAATCCAACCCAATTGACATCCCATCTAATCCTCAATTGATGAGTCTCCTCTTGGCTTCCGTCATTACATTATTGATTTTTTTTTGTTTTTTAACCTTATATAAAACAACATCATTGTATTCATATGTAAAAACTGAAACGATAAGTTGGCTTCCTGCCCCTTCATCCTCCCATAAGGGCAACAATGTGCGCAATACTACGACTACAAGTTATAGACATGCAATTGTGAGAGGCATGAGTATAAGAGGAAACTTATTACGTACTCACATTCAACAATTATATTCTGAATACCTTACAACCATAGGTTTTCCAAATGGTGTTATTCTTGTTTCCAGTTGCAAGCTTCCATTTGATCACGTGGCCAGCAGCATCCAATAAATCCTAAACGCTAAATATGAGGTGTCAATTTATTGAGAGAGTCGAACCTACCGGTTGACTGTTAGATCATATTAAAAATTACAGGTATCGAAGAATATGAATTGGTCAAATATGGAGTGAAATGAGCTGAGCTGAAGGAATGGTTATGGAAGATACCACTCCAAATTTCATAACTGGTGAGATTCAGAATGGTCAAGTCATTGGTCTGTTGAGAAATATTAACTTAAAGTCTTGCACTCCGCGTTTTATCGGACTCGTAATTTTTAAAATGTAAACGTAGAATAATGATTTTATTCAAACAATGGTTGGTGAGTGCGAACGTACATGCATGTGTCCAAGTGTACTTGTCTTTCATTTTAACTGTTCAAAAACATGAATACTTCTTCTTCCTCGCACTGACTCTCGAAATATGGGTTGGTGGGTCGTATTTGTTTTCATCTGACTTCGGCCTTCCGCGGCCGGCTTAAGTGCATTTGTCTCCAATAGGAGAATGTTCAAAAGAGTATTTATTAAACAACCCTACTTACTCAAAATCACAATTTACCAAATTTATGATTCTAGCAATAATTTTAGCAAGTAGCAATCCAATAACTTTCAACTTTATTAAATGAATCACTCTTAAAACCAAGTTTTTCCAAAATGTGCGAGATTAAGTTCGATGAGAAGTTAATGTGTTACACTTTACTTGAGGTTAATAATTAGGTTATTATTTTTAAAATCTTGAGATATGAGTTCATTAGGATGACTTCTTCAAAAAATGCTAACTAGTATATCCTTACTATATGTTTTTTCATTTAATAAGTTTATTATATTTATGCATTTTATGAATATTGCATTTTCTTTATTTTATATTTAAATACAGTTAAGATCATGTAAGATATTAATTTATTTTAAAATAAAATCTGATGATTTGATTAATTTAACGGTCGAGATTAAGCTTAGTTTATAATAAAGTTGACAGTTGGATTTGCGAAAAACACGAGATGATTGGATTTCTAGGTTTTTTTACTTTTAATCTCATCCGATGGATGATAAGAAATCAACGATTAAGATCATGTCTTACGTTCTCACAAATGTTTTGTTATCCTCCTGAATCTTTACCCTATTTAAATATAATTAATACTGTAAAGGTTTCTGCATTTTCTAATAATTGGTTTTTAAACTTATCTTATTGTGGTTTGTGATGTCCTGGTTGTTATTACATATGTAACTTTGACCCTACGTATGAATGGCTTGCTACTTTCTTCAACGTTCGCAGCTCTAATCAAATTTATTTATCATATCTTTCTTGAGGATTTAGTGTAGTAGATGCTATTTTGGTAGCTATATATAGGAATGTATTTATCTTACTCCATGTATCAAATCCTCTCATCCAACAAATCTGACTACATTGTATCCCAAGTCTCTCCTCTCATCTTACTCAAGCTCCTCAAGTTGCATTCTTTCTTTTTAGTTACACAAAATTCATATATATCATCAAAATGCCTGTTGATCTCTGTGTTCCAGCACCCACCGCCACCGTGTGTGTCACCGGTGCAGGTGGATTCATTGCTTCTTGGCTCGTCAAGCTTCTCCTCGAGAAAGGCTATACTGTCCGTGGTACTATCAGGAATCCAGGTATACATTTTATTCCATCATATATATAGAGAGGTTGTATCCTGTGGATCCATCCAATTTGGTGGACTCGTGAATCCCCTCTAGCATCCTTTGATTGCATTTTTTGGACGCACCAGATTGCGCCAGGTGCAAGTCACATGCTTCATTAATGCACTACACAATCTGGTGCGTCCAAAAAATGCAATCGATGGGTGCAAGAGGAGATCCACGAGTCAACTAAATTGAGAGGATCCACATGATATGTTTCCTATGTATAGATGCATCTGTTTTTATTGTTGTTTATGTACAGAATATGATTATATGGATGTGTCATGAAAATGCAGCTGATGAGAAGAACAACCATTTGAGACAACTCGAAGGTGCGGACGAGAGGCTTATATTGTGCAAAGCTGATCTTCTTGACTATGATAGCTTGTTTCAGGCCATCAACGGCTGCGATGGAGTTTTTCACACTGCATCACCTGTCACCGATGATCCGGTAATTAATTTATCAGCCAGCTTTTGAATAAGTAAATTTACATATCAATCTTTTACAACATTCCCTGATGCAAATATACAAACAAAAAACAGGAGCAAATGGTTGAGCCAGCAGTAAAGGGTACTAACAACGTCATTCGCGCATCTGCTGAAGCCAAAGTGCGGCGCGTTGTGTTTACATCATCTATTGGAACAGTTTACATGAACCCCAACAGAGACCCTAATGCAGTGGTTGATGAGAGTTGTTGGAGTGACCTTGACTACTGCAAAAACACTAAGGTCAGTCACAATTTGCGACTTTGATAAATGTTACAACATACGTGTTAACTATTAACTAACTCTTTTGTAAATGTCTTGTTATGTATGCAGAACTGGTACTGCTATGGGAAGACAGTGGCAGAGCAGACAGCATGGGATTTTGCCAAGGAGAATGGTGTGGATCTAATTGTGATCAACCCGATGTTAGTCGTCGGTCCACTGCTTCAATCTACTGTAAATGCTAGCACCATACACATACTCAAGTACCTTACGGGATCAGCCAAGACCTATGCAAACTCTGTCCAGGGATATGTTCATGTTAAGGATGTTGCACTAGCTCACCTTCTCGTATATGAAGCTCCATCTGCCTCTGGCCGATACATTGTTGCCGAAAGCATACTTCATCGTGCGGAAGTCGTGGCCATCCTCGCAAAGTACTTCCCCGAGTACCCGATTCCACTCAAGTAAGTACCAATCCGTTCGTGTACATACGTATAATTTTTAAAAATTTAGTTATACATGCTAAAAACTATTTTTGTGATCGGTGATCAGGTGTTCGGACGAGGTGAACCCGAGGAAGCAACCATACGAGTTTACTACACAAAAGATTAAAGACTTGGGTTTGGAGTTCACAACAGCGAAACAGTGCTTGTATGAAACAGTGAAGAGCTTGCAAGAAAAGGGGATTTTACCACACCCGAAAGCCCAAAACGATGATGAAGTTCTCAACATCAAATCATAAGCCAAGATCGGAGGCATACGGAAATCCGGCATAGTGATCATGCTTGATGAAAAACTAGTTATAACTTGTATACTCATCCTGCAGAAAAAAAAATATAGAGAGTTAAAAGAAGGCCCAGATGTAATTCAGTTCGTTTTTGTAACTCGTTCAGTGTTTGTGTAATGAAATGAAAAAATTCAAAGTGTATCTGAAGTGTTAGTTTGGACACTAACAAAATTCTGATGTGTTCAAATTACATTGATTTACCCTCCATATATATTTGAGCTTACTTATCTAGAGATTTACTCATGTGGATCCATCTATTTTGATGGATATATGAAACTCACTTTGCACTTGTTGATTGCATTTTATCAATGTATCGAATTGTGTCAACACATTAATGAGACATGTGAGTTGCACATGTTTTGCAAGTGACATTGCATAGACAAGTGCAATGACGTGGTGCAATATCGTGTGTTGATAAAATGCAATCAACGGATGTAGAGTGAGATTCGCAAATTCACCAAAACAGATGGATCCTTATGATACAACCTCTATATATATTGATGAATATGTCGTGTCGGTTGTTTCGAAAGACAAATGAGGAGTATGAACAATTTTCCTTTGATAAAGTTGATAATAACTTGGTTATTCGTCGAGGAAGCTAGATCAGTTCATGTCACAGTTTGCAATAAACACTCAAAACTGTGTAAGAAGATTGAGTGCAGAAGCACTTCATGGGATATCAGTGGAGTCGTGACGTTAAATGTTCCATGAATCTTATCAACTAAGTCATGTATTTTATATAGGGGTTGTATCATGTGGAACCTCCCCTTTTCATGGATCCATGGATCCCCCTTTGCATCTGTTGATTGCATTTTCTGTTTGCATTTTGGACGCACCAGATTGTGCCACGTGTTTGCATTTTTGAAATGCACACGTGAGTTGCACATGACAAATGCACATGACAAATGCACATGTGAGTTGCACATGCTCATTAATGCGCTGGCACAATCTGGTGCGTCCAAAATGCAAACATGAAATGCAATCAACGGATGCAAAGGGGGATCCATGGATCCATGAAAAGGAGGGGGTTCCACATGATACAATCCCATCTTATATATATGTGTTCCATAAATAAGTATATGAGAATGGATCAAATGAAAAGTGGTAGTTTGGTTATAAAATGCAAACAAATCTAGACCATCCATTTAATTACATCCGACGGTTTTTATATAATCTTATTAATTAACATATTAAATGACAACAGGGCAATAATGGAAACATACATTATAATATATTTGCAAATATATCAATTAAATTCAATCCTTTTTTTTATGGTAACTGAAATTCAATTCTTTGATTAAAAAATCGACATTTAATATTTTGTTTTACAAACATTCAAATTTATTTAACAGACTTTCCCAAATACGGGTAGATTGTTTCTTCTCTGAATTCAAAAATAACGGTTTTTGAATTCGATAGCAACTCTCGCCTCTTTCAATATATTTCGTATTTCATAAATTCAGTATTTCGTATTTCATTAGGGTTTGTTTTTATATTACTAATGAATTCGTTCGTAAAATCCATACATTGTATATCTTTGATTCATGAATCATATTATAGCAAATCATGAATCATAGATGTTTTTACTTGAATGCTTAGTTCGTCATCTGATATTGTTTACATTGATGTTCTAATAAATTTATTTCAGTATTTCGTACTCACATTATGCTTTGTTTAGTATTACTAATATATTCGTTATGATTTGTTTTTATAAAAAAAATTGCAATGCTAGTATGGTTAAGTTTTTCAAATGTAATGTTACATGAAAAACATCATTATCAGTTTTTATGATGTGTTGTTTATTAATTTCAAGTATTCAGAATATGTATTAATATAATTCATGAATCATATATACTCTTTTTATGGATCATAATGGATAATATGTGTCACAAAGTTCCTATAAATGTAATAATATGGATCAATATGTTTATGAACAATATTCACTATGTTTTATATACCATTCTTTTTTATTATATTATGGTTCACAATTTAACCGTCTATGATTCAAGAACCATGATAACTCAAATTATGAATCATGATTTTTGCATAGGTTAATTAAGTTCAAAGTTCATGCAGGTGCGTTATTCAATAATCCTATTAGGTTCGTATAACGAAATAATACAAGATTCACGTTTTGTTAGTATATGATTCATGAATCATATGACTTAAATTATGAATCATATGTATGCAAATCGTGGATCATATGTATGTGAATTGTGAACCAAAAATATATGTTTTGAATACCTGTTGCTTACATTACAACTACCCAGAACATCAACATAACATATTACACTAAAATATCAACCCAAATACATGTTCAATGCTTCTTCCCCTCTTCATCGACAGGATTAACCAATCTAGTCTCATCTCGACACTCCATTGCCTTATTCCCAACAGCTCCATCCCTTTGCTTCATTTGGCCAGCAAATGGATTCATTCTCCCGTTAGAAAATTCCGACCTCAGATCCTCTACAACCTTCCTTAACATCCTGTTTTCATCTCTCAATGCATCCAATTGATGCCTCACTCCAAGATACATCATTGTCACATCATCTTTCCCAGAACCATGAGGGACCACAGCATCCCGCTGACTGGCCTCTTCACCTTTCCCGCCTGTAGAATGCTCGACTGATATTTTGTTCATCACCAAAAAGGGAATCAAATCTTACCTAAATAGGAAGCTTATAACTGATTGAATGTGAAATTATATGACTAATTTACCCTTGAATTGATTATAATTATTAAATTCAATATTTGAAATCTTTTGATATTTACAAATTAACCTCAAATTCATAGCCATCAGATCTACAAATTTAATGGTCGAGATTTGTTTGCATTTTACAATTAGAAATCACTTTTCACCTGATCCTTTATATAAGGTTCATAATTTGTAGCAGATATTATCTATCCTATATATAAAGCGCAAGGAGTGAAATTGACGGTTATTTGAAGCCACATTTCAAATTTCCATTATACCCTTCTACATTTTACTAATTTCATAAACATGTCCTTATAAATTCAATTCTTTCATATAAAAAATATTTTATACGCACATATTATATGTGCACCAATTACTAGTTTACTAAATATATATGGTTTATGAATTCGTAACAACTAAATCATAAACATCTCTAATCACTACCCATAACACGGTTGTGTTAATATTCTCTTCGAAACGTATTGAATATTTTTATTTTAATGATGACACTAAAAATCAATTATATTCTAACTATTTTTATTGGCAATCTGAACCTTTCCCTATAGGTCCTAGAGATAAATAGAACGGTGAAGCTCAGACGTGGAATTGCAGTGTGTATCATGTAAAGATCAAACTATACTTAATCTAATAACTTAAAATTCAAAGTATCTTTACTAGAGCACAAAGCCTCCTATTACCAGTTATTTTTGAAGACACATTATGGTTTCATAAAATACCCATAATCAATATCATAATTACTATATTACATTTTATTTGATTAAAATATAAGTAATTAAATGTTTTAATTATATTGTTCACTATCTATGCACATATAATATGTGCAACAAAATACTAGTAAGGATTGAACCGCTAAAATCGAGATTGTACCATATTTGGAAGTTAACATATGCGTGAAAGTTATTGTCTAACTTTTTTATATACTAAACATTTTAATTTTAAAATAATCTTAAGCATTGGAGACGTTTGTGATATGTTATACTATATGGGATGGGATCAAGAAGAATAATATATTTTTGTAAGATAGAATGATATTTTTGTAAAAAACACGGATAATTGGATTCGACGGTTATTTTAAGTTTAAATCTTATTCGTTGAATTATTAATAATTAACAATCGAGATTGTGTCCACCGTCGTACAAATACTTATATATTCTTCTAAATTTTTCCTTGTTATATAGTACATAAAGAAATTGTTAATTTGTATATACTCCTTTGCCAAATTAAAAATGAAAAACATGAATTAAATCCTTTATCATTCTTCATCATAATAATTTTGAATGACATCGCGAGTGACAAAAATAAAGATATAAATAACAATGTTTGTGCTAAGGTTGTTTTCTTGATGTTTCCTCATTATTATTCCTGAAAATGATCAAAATTTAAAAAATACAAGGAAATCTTATCAATAATAACGCATCAGGTGACTATGGTTGAGTGAATCCATTTCCAAACTAATTTAGTTTGGTGTTCACTTTCCCAAACTAACCTACTACGTTCAATTTTTTTAAACAAACCTAGTTTATTATTCAAACTCAGTTTTAGTTAAAATTTCTTTTTTTCAATTTTCTGTTTCGTTTATTATAATTGTTTATATATTATTTAATATAATATGAATTAAAAATAATATAAAATCATTAATTTTAAATTTAAATTTTTTAAAAAAAAATTGCTCAAAAAGACTCCATAAAGTTTGTTACGAGTTGTCAAATTTACTACAACATAATAAAGGTTCTGCAAAGTTTGTTATTAATCATCAAATCTACTACAAAATAATAAAGACTTTGCAAAGTTTAGTAAGTGTACTGCAAAATAATAGAGCTCTGCAAAGTTTGTTTGAATCGTCAAATCTCCTGCAAAATAATAAAGACTCTGTAAAGTTTAGTATGTCTACTGCAAAATAATAAAGGCTCTGCAAAGTTTGTTATGATCCGTCAAACCTACTGCAAAATAATAAGACTTTGGAAACTTTTTTGAAAATATTGCACCCACCGCAATGAATTGTATTTCAATGTAATTTTTTTTGTAACTAATGCATTGTGTAGGCTAATCAAACAAAATGACTTTGCAAAGTTTCAAACTTTCTCTTGTGTAGTCTAAACATATTAAAGACTGCAAAATTTCAATTACGTTTTTCCACACTTACTCTAGTCTACTCTAGCCATAACATAATGAAAATTATTAGTAGACTCTCGGGATAGAAAGAAAATCGTAGCAAGCTAAAGGTTCTTTCATCTAAATTTATTTTGGTTCTTAATACTTGTATGTTAATCTTATTTATTATACTAATTTTTTCATTTTGTGTTCTTCTTTCAGATGGAAACTCAAATGTACACAATTATTTTGATTACGAATATTATTATGGAGAAATTGGCGGAAGTTCAAATGCAAATAATTCTCTATATCGTTCACAGGAAACTCAAATGGAAGAAATTATCAACGATGGAGTTAAAAGATCTAGTGCAGTTTTCTCTTGATTAAATCAATGGAGGCCATCGTTACGGGCAAGCAAAGACAAATATGATTGAAAGTTTCAACGGAAGTATAAGATATGCTCGTTTTCTTTCGATTACATCAAGGATGGAGTATTTGTATTATCGTTCCATAAAACTGGTTGCAGAACGTCGTACTCAGTCTTTAAATGATCTCTAGAATTGGTCATATATATTGTAAGAAATCAAGGGAGTTGTTTGAAAATATTAGAAGAGAGACATCAACACACAAGATTATTCCATACAATTATAAAGAGGAATTTTTGAGGTGATTACTGTTTGTTACAAGACAAACAAGAGGTATTGGAAAGGTGGCAACAAGAATACAATCGATCTACAAAAAGGCTTCTGCTCTTGTGAAAAAATGGAGTCGATATCATTCTCCATGCTCATATTTAGTTGCAGGTTGACTTGCAACCTTGATTGGAAACAATTCATTGAACCATCTCATAGTTTAATAACACTATATGATCGAGACGTTGAAATATGATTTTTATCCAAGCGCCCATCAAGCTTATTGAGCGTTTCCGTTGTCAAGTAATTGGGAAAGATACGACAGTACTCTTTAACCTGATGAGAATTCGAAAAAGAGAAAAATAAGCGAGGACAAAGAGGTCAGAGTCAGCGTATTCGAACAGTGATGGACAACGCAAGAAAGGTTATAAGTTGTGGGAAGTGTGGACAGAAAGACCATACACGGGGAAGTACACGACGTCCTCAAAATAACGTATGAAAATTGTTGTAATTGTTTTTAATAGTTATTAAGTATTTTACTGCATGTTTGTTTAATAATTTAATTTTTATAAATTAAAAATGTTTTAAATTAAAATTAATGAGTTTATATTATTTTTAAATTATTTTATATTTAAAATATATAAACAAGGGTAAAGTTCAGGAGAAACAGAGAGTTTAGGTGAGACGGAAGAACTTAATATCAACCGTTGGATTAGATTAATCTGTGGTTCAGATTAAAGTTGATTTTTATATATTGGGCGGTTGAATTTGCAAAAAACCCTAGCGGTTGAGATTGACGGTTATTTTTTTGAATCAAATCTCATCCGTTGAATTATTAGTATTTAACGGTTGAGATGATGTCTCATTGTCTGACATTTATTTATTTGCCCTTCTATAACCTTACTCATATAAATAATTATAATAAATGAAATGGAAAAATTGAAAAAACAAAAAGAATAAAAAATTGAGTTTGAATAGTAAACCAGGTTAGTTTGGAAAGATTGAACAAAATATGTTTTTTGGAAAAGTTTGGGAATAGATTCGTGGTTGAGTTGAGATTTGAGAAAAATGACATTTCTTTATCCATATCCAAGTGCACACCGCCGCTACTGGTTTGATAACTTGAGAAGACGTGGTTGTGGTCCCTTTGTGATTTAATGGCAGTTGCTTGCACATGCTCCTCTTTGTCTTCTTGTCACCCTCCAACCTAAATACTCAACATGCACTTGCCTTGTTTTTGGACCCATCCGAATTGCAGGCAGTCTCACATGCCTCTTCATTGACATTCACGCAACCATATAGCAAAATAACATGGCAAAAAGGCTAACTGATTATTATTGCAATCCTGCAGGCTCTGATGATATATACATCTTTATCTGGACATAATCATTTAGAGAATAAAATATAGAGTTGAGTTCTAGAGAAATATATAAATTTTGTGAAACATAAAGACGTAATTTTGGCCGTTAATTTGATTAATTTGACAGTTTTTAATTAATTGGACGGTTGGATTTGCAAAAAATACGGGCGGTTGGTGATTGACGGTTATCAATATCAACCATTGTTTGATAAAAATCAACGGCTGAGGTCATATCCTTCCGTCTTACTAAAAGATGCATGTACTCCTAGAACTTTTAAAAAAAACATAAATACAATGATCATGTTGATCTCTGTCTAATTTGTGTGTAATTCTAAATTACTTTTAGATTAAATAAAATCGAATGAGTTCAAAAATAACTACAGAAGGGGAGGTAGTCTAGCGGCTACACTTTTGACAAGCCTTGTACGATAATATTTTGAAAAAAGAGTTGAGAAATAACTTAAAACACAAATGGATTGAATGTAACTATATAAATAACTGAAATCAGTTAATATCTGAGAGGAAAACAAAATGTACACTTGCCATATAAATATAAATTGTAGTAAAAAAGAAACACTCAAATAACAACATTTTCCTATATAAGTAAATATTGCTACTTGATCATATCATATGCAGCATATATGCATGTAGCTCATAACTTGTTGGTAAATAAATCCCCAATGATCAATCGAGTAAGTACTAGCATTGCGTACCCCTGCGGCAGCCAAGCGCACCGGCACCTGAAGTAATGGAACCAACTAAGGAAGATGACTTAACTCCCATACTTGAAGCTCTAGCATAACTCGACGAGGCACCAGCTCCTGATGGAATGAAAAAAGCTCCATTCAGTAATAAGTCCCCTTCTGACCTCCAATTCCAACTCTTCCACCTGTTAGAATAAGTGTCTACTCTCTTTGTCACTTCTTTGGCAAAAGGATTTACTGGTGCTAAGTATCTGTTTCCTTGGCTGTTAATGGTTGGCTCTGCGCTTCCGCCGATCGCATACATTTCCCAATGTGTGTAGTCATTGTTCACAACATGAAAGTACCCATGTCGACACCTGATCAATCGTTTCATTAATTTATTGATCTCTCGGGGTAAATAACCGAGCATTAATTTTGCGACAACGAAGTTCATTGTACAATGTTATAATTACCTCGGCATTCTCTGTACAAGGCCTTCCCCAAAATGGTTGTAGGCAATAGTTGCTTGCATTTGCTTGTCCCTTGTGTAAGAGTCACTGTGTCCCAACAAGATCACCTACACATTGTACATTAAAATCTCTTAGTTAAATTACCAAAATGCCCCTTTTCATAAGATACTGCAAGGGCACTATAAAAATCCTTACGAATTTGTATCGTCAAATATTTAAAATTATTAAAATAACCCTAAATCCTGAACTCTAAACCTTTACAATCCATTTTGTATTGCAATGTTTTTGAATGAGCTCAAGATGGATGAGAAATTGATATGAAAAATGCAATTAGATGTACCTCATTGTGGTGGGTCAAATGGTTGTTAGAGATAGTAATGGCTGTTGAGCCCATGACAGCATCCACAAGGCCATCAGCACATTTAGAAAGTGAATTGTGATCAACCCAAATATGACTAGAACCAAAGATAGATATAGCATCCCCATCAGCCATGGTCCTCCATCCAAAATGACTAGGAGAACTTCTCACCATTGCATTCCCCGTCGGCTTGCAATCATGTATATGCAAACCATGAACAATCACATTCGTAACGAACTGAATTGTAATGCAACCACCATATGCAATATGCACGTTGGCTCCCCGTCCGTCAATGTCTTAAAACTGTTCATGATCAGTTCTTGCTTTAATGTTATAACCATATCTCTTTTGAATACTATCCAGAGTGGCTCGTCTTGGATGACCGCGTGACGAAGAGTTCCAGGGCGGGGTCTTACAGGGTCATCATCTCTAGAGTCTGTAACTACGTAAAAACGACCATCTCGACCACCTATAGCGTTGCGGCCAAAACCAATGCCGCAGTCTGCTAGACGTTTGCGGTTTTGATGCCAATTGCGATCGCAACGCCAGCAGTCGTCGATGGGATTCCCCGTTCCGCACGAGAAGTAGCCTAAGTTGCGACGTTCCGTGCTGTTCTTGATACTCCTGCACACCAACATATACATACATTCATTCATTTCCTTAATAATATTAATAACCAAAGAACAAAAATGGTTATTCAAAATTGATTTTAATGTAACATTTATTAATAAAAATGGATGCAATAATTCAAGTATGACATGCATGGATCATGAACATGTGAGGTAGCACATGGTGATCAGAGACTATGTTTTATGAACAAATAACAACATAAATATGCCATGTGACAATTATTAACAATAGCATCATCTACTGCTCTGGTGTCATTGTTTTGATTCTATTCCATCTCATCCATAAAAACATTTAAATTAGTTTAAATGGGATTACTCAAACAAAGACAACAACACATGTGGGATGACCTGCAAATCCACATGTCCATAACTCATTCACTTTAAATGCTAGCTGCTACTTCACAACCGTTGTGCCACGTTCAGTTTGAATTTAATCATTCACTGATTTATTTTTATTTATGTATATGAAATTAAAGTGGAAAACTTACATCTGAACCATAGCAGCAATCTCATCAGGATTATCCACTGCACCAACCACTGGTTCTTCTTCCTCTGACCTGAAAATTGAGATTTCACAATCAAGTTGAGATTTTTTAAGTAAAAATAAAGGCATAAATATGTGGACCAGACTAGTGAAAAAAATATGTGACACTAGGGGAGAGGGGTATTTCGGGTATTTGGCAAAAAGCTGGACCAGGATTTGGACCGACAAGCATCAACTGGTTTGAGGGAGAAAAAGACTTCAACATCAATATGTCAGTTGAGAATGTGCACTTAGATATGACACAAATATATTCAAGTAGAAAATGAATCTTAATTTATTACAATAAAAATTTCAGTCCTATTTGTCGGCAGAGGATTGGAGTAAGAGTAAACCACACACTCCCGGATCGAGTTCATACTTGATAATAAAGTATCATTAATATTATACTAGAGGGGATCCAGAGTGGTCCAAAACTACTGAAGATTTGGAGAACCCTATCAGAGTGAGAGTGAATGATCAGCTAGGAGATGAATTTTAACATAACAGTATTGCATCACTTTACTGAACTAATGAATCGAGTTCCAGGCAGCTGAAACTAAAGCTCAAACTATAGGCAGTGCACAATTTCAATATGTCGATGATCGTGCCGGCAGTGCTCACTAGTAAGTATGTTATGTAGCAGTGAGGAAAACATATGTATGAGTTTTAATGTCCTCACCAGTTGGGGTTGGAGGAAGATAATGCGGATGAGTTAATCGACAAACCCGTCTCCGACCGGCTAATTCCTCTGTTTTATTGAATCAACAATTCAAGAATCAAGACGGAGAATTGCATAAATCCGTACAGCACCATTTTGATAAAATTGGATGCAGGGCGGAAATATAAGTTACCTTAGCTCATTGTTGTTTGCTTCAGCAAAGACTAGTAGTGTAATGAGTAATGTATAACTGACTAGCAGAAGTGGCATTATGCGTAAAGCCATAGCTATTCGGATCCGGAGCTCGGTCTCCGTCGGTCGGTAGCTGAGAGGGATGGGAATAACAAGTAATTTAGGAGCAGAGAAAACAGAGGGAGAAGGACAGAGGTAGCAGCAACAAAGGCACCCTTTTAATAGCAACAAAAAAAGACAAACTAAATTATGATTCCCACATGCAACATGTATTCCACTGCTCACTGAGTACCGTTAAATTAACGGTAACACCATCCATTATTACATTTCTCGCTACCTTGCAAGTTACACAATACTTGAGTATTACTTTATATTTTTATTGTTCTGAAAGTTAAAATTTATATATTGCAAGCATATATTGAATTAATCTTCAGTTTAATCCAAAAGTCGGCTTATAAGTTATGCTTTAAGATTCAATATATACTTAACGATTCTCATTCAACTAGTCGATTTGGAACCACTTGTCAACTGACTTCTTTTATTATTCAACAAAAAAGACATCGTTTTGAAAGTGATTTTTTGGTGTTATTTGTTCTGGATTTGGATCGATGACATTTGCCTTCGTTGAGAGTGAAAAATATAATTTTGTTCGATCCGTTTTACCTGTTCACAATCTTCTAATTACTTTGTGGGTGGATTAAGATTGTTGATTATGAAATTGAGGAGATTCTTTTGATAGATAGTTGGTGGGCTTGAAACAGAACACTGTCGGAATTATAAAATGAAGTAATTAAGGAAGAATAAGGTATCTGCCCTCAGTATGTCTATTCAGTGCAAAGATACAGGCTGGAGACTTATGTCCCAACTGCATGTGCTGATCCTCTCTTGCGTGTCTTTCATCTGATTATTTAAGACGTTGAATTGAAGGCATTTTCCCATTGTGCACTTTGTTTAGTTTAGCTGTGTACACATCCATGTTTTGGCATTTCCTTCTACATGTTTTTCACACCAGTTGTTAGCCATGCATGTAGGCTTCTCTACACACCTGTGCTATGATCTTGCTTAAATGATCATGTTCCGGTAGAGGCCCGGCTCAAAAGACAGATAAGCATATCACAACGATGTGCCAAACTTTCAAGCTTTTGTGTAGCAAAAAAGAAATGATAAATTCTAGAAAATTATCCGTTTAATAAACATAATTACAAAAAATCACCCCTATAATATCTATATACAGAAAATCACATCTATAAAGTGCGTCATTAGCAATTCACCATCTCGTGCCGTTACCGTCAAATGTTGATGTACACGCGCGAATAAAACACATTATTTAGGATATTTTTAAGAAAACCACCTATGAAAAACACTCAAATTACAAAATACCACATCTTTAATAATTATTTACATAAAAATCAAATATAAAGTAAAATATTTTATATATGATAAAATATTTTAATTATACATATATTTGATTTTATTATCAAAATTATTCATATTAATTAGTGATTTTAAATATTTAAACGATTAGTTAATAATGTTTTACATATATTAAATAAAAATACACCGGATACATGTTTTAGTTATAATATAATAAAATATTTAATGCTAATTATAACTTAATACAATGGTGGTCTTTTGTTAACGGCGCTATTATAATATACTTATTTCGTAATTAGTTGTTAAAATGGTGGTTTACTGCAAAACGGGGTATTATAATGGTGGTTTACTGCAATTACCCCTAAATAAAATGTAAATGCGATGAATTTAAATTATGTTGGTGGCTTTCTATAAATATGAGTATTATATAGGTGGTTTTCTATAAATATGAGTATTATATAGGTGGTTTTATAAAATTTAGCATGTGTGTATAATCACGCGCTTAACGATTCTTATAACAGAACTGTAAAGAGGTAGTGAATTGCTAACGACGCACTATATAGAGGTGATTTTCCCTAAATGCGTATTATAGGGATAGTTTTCTGTAATTATGCCTATTATACGGATGACTTTCTGGAATTAACCCAAAAAGAAATTAGTCTAAATCTATCGAGAAGAAATTCTAAAAAAAGTAGAAGAGACAAGATAAAATAGGGGTTGACATTTGGCATAGGGCATAGGGCATAGGGCATAGAGCTTAAAACAGTCTTATAAAAGTAAGGGATGAGCGACAAGTATTGGAGGTATTTTAGTAATTTAATAAATTTGTCAAAATATCCTTGAGTAATATGTGTAACGAGAGCAAGGAATGAAGATATTTTAGTCATTTTAACCATCGATAAATAAAGATATTTTAGTCATTTTAGCCGTCGATATATATTGACAGTCGGTGCATAAGATATTTTTCTTGCTCAAAACCCATGTCAATAAGGTCATTCAGCTTTTAAAATCCAAGTTGGCATTTACATTTGCCCTAGGTCGAAAAAAGTCTAGGGCCGGCCCGAAGCTCATGGAATGCTCGGCCCGATAAAGCTCATCGAAAGTCCATGAAATGTAAGCCCTACATATTATCAATGGGCTTAGGCTTTGTTCGGATGCCCAAGGCCTGGCCCGCAAAAGTTCGATCAAGCACACTACAGTTACTTATGTTCCAGTATTAATATATGTACATATCGTCTTTATTTCATTCAATCTCGATTCAATTCCGATATGAATTACTTGTATATTTCAATATATTTGATATTTGTGGCATATTTGTTGCAAATAGAGCATTTTTCTATTTACATCTTATTATTTCAATTTATTTTAATTTATATTCTCTACTTTCATCATTTTCTCTCGTTTCATTATTATATTACTAATATATATTATAGAAAAGACATAATAATTATGAAACAAATCAAATATTACTTTAAATATATTTTTATTATTTGTAACCTATTAAATATAATATTTTAACTACGGATGCGATTTCTTTTAAAATTAAGGGTTTTTTGCCGAAAACCCCTCTCAATAGCTCTATTGTAACCAAACCACCTCTTCAAAAAAAAATTGAGATAATCACCCATCAATTCTAATATCGTTAAACTATAACACCCCTTCGCCGGTTGTGACATCTTTTGCCGGAAACTGGCCGTTGACAAAGTTGACCATGCTTTAAATCGAAATTTTTCATTAATATACTTATCAAATAATATCATTAACCTTAATTTGACTTTATTCTTGTTCAATTGTGCTTGAATTATCCAAAAACTCATAACCATAACCTTAATCTATTACTACAAACTCAATAAATTAAAACATTTTTCAACATTAACCTTTAATTGATTTTGTTTTTGGGTTATGATGTTTTTATATTAGTTTTTTAGGGTTTGAAATTAGATTTAATGCATAGTCAACGACCAATTTTTCGGCAAAAGACACCGGAACCGACAATGGGTTGTCACGACCTAACGATTTTGGAACTGATGGGGGATATCTCAAACAAATTTGAAGGGGTGATTTCGTTAAAATTGAACTATTGAGAGGATGATTTTTGACAAAAAACCCTAAAATTAAATCTTAATAAGTATGGGCCCGTGATCTAGGCTCGAGTTCATAAATTTTAGCAGACCCGGCCCGACAAATTGTGATAGACCGCAAATATTAGTTCGGGTCGGGCTCAAGCTTCAATTTTAGGATCGGACCGGGCCGAATGTCAACCCTAAATCCAAGTACTTAAACTCTATGTGCACTTCATCCGATGATTTCATTTCCAACGCATGCTACCTTCTGATTTTGCATTTTCAAAATTGTCTATTCAAATATGGTTTTTACAAACTCATAACATGGACACCATTCTTTTCAAGTCATAAATGAGACTCAAAGCCTTAAAACTGTGAAGCACAGCCTTAGTCTAATCGCGTCCATAACACACCGTCCAATAAGACTCTTATTGTATTATGTAGGTAATTGTGTAGATTATATGGTGAAACCAAATTTGTGATTGGGACATAGAGAACCACGTAAGTATACACAAGGGCTGATTTTTAGAGAAACAATAAATATTTGTAAAACGTGAAGAATTAATTTTAATCGTTGATTTGAATTAATTAAGCGGTTGAGATTAAATTGATTTTTAATAATAATTAAAATAAATTAACAAAAAACACGGGGCGGTTAGGCCAAATATGAATATGAACAGACGAGATGATGTCATTATGTACAAAATATATGTTGTTTGAACCATTTCCGTCTATACAATAACCCAAAAAGAGCAGCACTCTTTGCTATGAGTTTATGGCCAAATGTGAATATTCTTTGGCAAGTTAGCTTGTTTATCAGCTTTAAAGAAATTGTCAAGCAAGCTTCAACTCTAATTTTGTATCTCTGTCAATTTCTCTTCAGTATTTATTAATTCAATACTTGTATCAATTTTGATCAGTAATTTAAACATTTAGATCATGTTTATTTATACTGACTTTCATATTATTCAACAAAAACTTGCTGGTTGTTCATCTATAATCACAACTTCAGTCATCCCTTGTATCTTGCAGTTGTTGTCATACATTTTGTCGCAAAAGGCATTTTTCAGCGTGACTGAAACTCGCATTGGACTTAATGCTGACGATAATTTTCATTGTGAGGTTATAAGGCATTTTTCTTCAAAACTTAGATATTTAATTGCTGATTTTTATGTTACAAATACTTTTAATACAGGCAAACCGAGGACAAGTTTGATATTCTTTTATATTGGCACCATTCTACATCTCTTAATTCATTAATAGTATCTCCCTGTTTTATTTCAAACTAAGTCAATAGTTTTGACTAAAAAGGATGTTGCCAGTTATCATCAGTGATTTTGGAAAATACAATCCATCGGTTCTAAAACTACGAAATTCAGAGCATTGGACTGAAAAACCTTGATAACTTTTGGTCAAATATCAGTCACAAAATCAAGTTTAAGAGACCTCAAATTTTTGTGATATAGAATAATTTAATTTTAATCGTTGATTTTATTAATCCTAATATTGAGATTAAAGTTAGTTGTTAATATGTAGGGCAGTTGGATTTACCGGTTGAGTTTGGCGGTTTTATTTAAAAATTAAATCACATCCGTTGGATTATTAGTAATCAACGATCGAAATCATATCTCATTATCATATATTTATTATATTGTCTTTCTTGAACATTACTCTTAATTATCATTAACATGCGAATATTAAATAAAAAACAAGTGAATAAATAAAAAAGGTAACATAAATGTTAAGATTTTGTCAACTTCCATATATGTTGGTAAGTTGGTTATCCATTTATTTCCTTAATTCTTACTCTGTCGTATAAAGCCAATCACCCGTCTAAAGTCAGTGCTATATTTTATCTACTAAACAATGAGGGAAATTTCAAGCTTTATAATTTGGAATGAGATCTCATGCTATGCAACGAATTCAAAATATATAGTTTAGGTTTCAAACTGCATAGGTTATGTCTAAAACTACGCATTTACAAAGAGTTTGTTAATTTTAATTTGGATTTTTTTGTAAAACGACCTAGTTTTATATTTATTTAAATCAAACTATGTCTTTTTCAATTCGTTGTAGTTGGTTGTAGACTGCATTGCATCTAAACCCATATAATTTACCAATTAAAATATTTTTTCACAAATTTAGTGCCTTATGCATTTCATAGAGTTAGGATCCAAAAAGACATTTAAATTTGGTAAGACATAAGGACATCATTTTAACCATTGATTTTGATTGATCATAAGGTTGAGATTAAATTGATAATTAAGTAAAATAGGTGGTTACACGTGCGGTTGAAATCGACAGTTATCAATATCCAATGTTAGATAAATAAAAATTAATGGTTGAGATGATCTCTTACCATCCTACAAAATATATAATGTTCTTCTAGAAGTTGTGTATAAATGGTATCACATCAGAACAATTAAATTATCATTAAACCTCTAAAATTGTCCACCAAATCAAGGACCAAGGGAAAAGTTCAAGAAGGACCATAGGACCACTTTAATTTCAATCGTCAGATTATCAAACTCAACAATTAATATTAAGTTCTTCCGTCTTACAAAAATTTAACGTATCTCTTGAACTCACCCTAAAGACTCCTTACAATATTTACAAGTATAAGGGCCATTTCGTAAATGAAGTACAGATATCTTAATTATCCTATTTATTATGTTGGGAATTTGTGATTATACCACATTCCAGTAAATTCAGTTAGAAGTTAAACCCCCCACACATTTGGTGCGGTCTTTTTGTTGTTGACCAAGTCAACTCTCTTTTTTAATGTTAAAAATATTTACCATCGTATTTATAAATAAATAAATAGAAAATCAATGAAACAGGTTAAGGTAAAAATAGAAGCGAAAGAATGAGAGACTAAAACCCTAATGATTTAAATACAACACAACAGAAGCGAAGAGGAGAAGACGCACACGAACACCTTCTCTCTCCTCCCTCCTCGTTCAGCTCCAATTTCCGATTGACTGCTTGCCGGCTTGGGACGACACAATGGATCTCCCAAGCCTCGCCGTCATTCTCCAGGCTGCTCTCAGCACCAATCCTGACGAGCGCAAGGCTGCCGAACAAACTCTCACTCAGGTATTCAATTTCAATATCCTCAGTATTATTCTTGCACTAAAGGTGGGAAATTTGATTGCCATTTTATTACTGATGTCAAAAAGTTTGGATATTTTGAATAATAGTTGTGTGGTTTATGGTGCAGTTTGTAAAATTGTGTATGTCTATTTTGAATTGATTCAGTTTGGTTTTAATAGCTGTTGTGGTGTTTCTGATTGATTGTGCAGATTAAGTATGCGCCCCAGCATATAGTAAGGCTGTTGCAAATTGTTGTGGATGGGAATTGTGACTTGGCTGTGAGGCAGGTGGCGAGTATTCAACTTAAGAATTTTATTTCGAAGAACTGGTCACCGCTTGATCCTGGTACTTCGGTTTTGTTTGCGAGTTTATTTGCGTGCCTTACTGAGGTTCGTTGCGTATGACTGTTGTGTTTTATTGATGCTACAGACGAGCAATCAAAAATATCCCAAGGTGATAAGGATTTGGTCAAGGACAATATCCTGAATTTTGTTACCCAAGTTCCCCCCTTGCTGAGGTATACACAAAGTCTGTTTAGACACTCTGTGTAGTTGATACTTCATGAAAATCCCTGACAGGGTTCTTGCATCAGTTTTACTGCATATCAAGGTTGAATTGTGTCATGATGCCTTGTAGGGCACAGCTGGGTGAGTGTCTGAAGACCATTATCCACTCAGATTATCCTGAACAGTGGGCCACACCCCTGCATTGGGTCAAGCATAATTTGGATGGCCAGCAAGTATATGGAGCTTTGTTCGTTTTACGCATACTGACAAGCAAATATGAGTAAGTTCATCATCAACAGCTTTTCTGTGTTGCATACTTCATTTCCAAGCAACTGATTCATTTGCCATGTATGACAACCTTTTTGTGGATACTTATAATCTGTGAAGAGTCATTGACACAAACAGCTAAAATGTTGAGTTATTTTCCTTAACTCCACTAAATGAGTTTTGTCTCTACACCATTGTTTTACTTAACAAAAAATCTCTAATTTCCCCCATAGGTTTAAGTCAGATGAGGAGAGGACTCCAGTTCATCTCATTGTGGAGGAGACATTTCCGCAGCTCCTCAATCTGTTCAATAGGCTTGTCCAAATTGAAAATCCTTCAATTGAAGTTGCTGAGCTGATCAAGCTTGTTTGTAAAATATTCTGGTCGTCAATATATGTACGTTGTCTCCAAATGAATAGATTGTTTATCTGGTTTCTCATTTTTCTATTCACACTTATCAACTGTCCATAAATCAGTTGTCTTGATAATATTCCTTCAATGGGTATTTCGAATTGTTTTGTGCTTGGTTTCCCGTGAAAACTTCTCTCTTTATAAGGCACCGATAATTTGTTTATTATTTATAACCGCAATCCTTTAGCATAGAGTCTGCTGAATTGCAAATTTTGTTGATATGATTTCTTATTTTTTCTCTCCCTATTTGCAGTTGGAAATTCCTAAGCAGTTGTTTGACCTCAATGTGTTCAATGCATGGATGACTTTGTTCTTGGTAGTGTTGGAAAGACCTGTGCCATTGGAAGGTCAGCCAATGGATCCAGAGCAAAGAAAATCCTGGGGCTGGTGGAAGGTGAAAAAATGGATGGTTCATATCTTAAACAGGCTATATACCAGGTTGGTTTTCATTTAAGGAACAGTTTCGTTGGATTTCTAGTCATTGGCTAACTTAGTTTTATTCATAGGTTTGGAGATACAAAGATTAACAATCCAGAAAATAAAGCCTTTGCCCAAATGTTTCAAAAGAACTTTGCAGGAAGGATTCTTGAGTGCCATTTAAATTTGTTGAATGTGATTCGCACAGGAGGCTACCTACCTGATAGAGTCACGAACCTTATTTTGCAATATCTCAGCAATAGGTGTGTCTTTTCCCCTCACTAACTCTCATTACCGATTTTAATCTTTCTAATTTTGAGCTGATTGAAGTTGATAAATAATGGACAATTTATGGTTTCTTTGATTTTAAAATATGTAATATTTCGTGTTATCTGTATCCAGTGGGGTCCAACTGTCTTAGCCCTCGATTTGAATCTATTATGTCATCATGTTCCTCATCTATGTCTGAATGGAAAGGTTATTTGGGTTTAAGGCTCGGAACTGGACTTTAATTTATATGTTCAATTGAATACATGCACCCAGCTATTTAAAACATTTGACCAACAATCTACCATAGTTTTATTGATAGTGTATTGTTCATTATTTATATTTCCTTGGTGGTTGATCCTAAACACTTGAAATTGTATGGGTTTATCTACTGGAAGCATCAATTTTTTTACAATGTCAAAACTTTAAGCTAACAATGGTTTGAGTCAATTAACCTTCAAACATCAACTGCATGTGTGCCTTTTGACTGGATGTTTAGCTATTGTAACCTTTGGATACATTGGTGGCTGCAGCAAATAATGTTGACCAATAAGTGTAGATACCGTTCAGTTGTAACTTGTGAGAACTATTGAATAGTTCGTATTGTTCAGTATTTCATCTCTTGTTGATGCAGTGTCTCAAAAGCTAGCATGTATAGCTTGCTGCAACCACGTTTGGATGTCTTGTTGTTTGAGATAATTGTACCTCTTATGTGTTTCAATGACAATGATCAACAACTATGGGACGAGGATCCGTATGAGTATGTAAGGAAAGGTTATGGTAAGTCCTTTGATATGATAACTTCTGTCTTAATCATATGCTTTTATGTGTTACGTTACTGTTTGGGCAATCTCTTGCAGACATTATTGAGGATCTTTATAGTCCTAGGACAGCTTCCTTGGATTTCGTGAGTGAGTTAATCAGAAAACGTGGAAAAGAGAACCTTAATAAGTTTATTCAATTCGTTGTGGAGACTTTCAGACGGTAGTATTCAGTGTTTGCATTTTGCAAGATATTTCGTTTAAATATGAAAAGTCAAACAGCTCACAAACTGTAATCTTTGATTTATATCTATAGATATGATGAAGCACCAGCAGGATGTAAGCCGTACCGACAAAAAGATGGTGCCCTTCTCGCTATTGGCACATTATGCGATAAATTGAAACAAACTGAGCCATACAAATCTGAGCTTGAACGTATGCTGGTGCAACATGTTTTCCCTGAATTCGGTAGCCCTGTTGGTCACCTCAGAGCCAAGGTTTTTTACTTGAACTTTATGACTGCATCAGTGTTCTGTAATTTACGTAGTTGGCATGTCTTTTGCTTGCATTTATTTACATAACACTGTCCATCTCAGTAGTGTACATCTTTTTTGTTAGTTTATTGGAATGCGAGTTGGCATGAAGTATATTTTTAGTAAAAGTTTATTAGTTTTTGCAGAGACAGGTTTTGTATATATATATATTTTCGATATTTTTAGTAAAAGTTTATATATAGGGAATGTATCCCATGGATCCACCTAAAATGATGGACTCATAGATCCCCTCTTGCATCCGTTGATTGCATTTTTTCAATGCACCAGATTGCACCACGTTATTGCACTTGTCAAGTGCATATCACGTGCAGAACATGTGCAACTCACATGTCTCATTAATATGTTGACACAATCTGGTGCATTCAAAAAATGCAATCAACGGATGCAAAAGAGGATCCATGAATCCACCATTTTAGGTGGATCCATGGGATACATTTCCTATATATATTGTATTTGTCGTGCTTTTTTATTTGGTATTTATGGAAAACTTATGTCTTGAAATACTAGGCTGCGTGGGTTGCTGGACAGTATGCAAGCATTAACTATGCTGATCAGAACAATTTCAGAAAAGCATTGCACAGTGTTGTGGCAGGGCTGCGTGATACAGAGCTTCCGGTGCGCATTGATTCTGTGTTTGCACTGCGTTCTTTTGTTGAAGCTTGTGAAGGTTAGTGTGTGCTACATATTGCCGACTGTCCTCTTTAATTTGTTGTTTTGACAATATACCCTGTTCATTTTATAGATTTGGATGAAATCCGTCCGATTCTTCCCCAGTTGCTCGATGGTATGCCTCACTTTACAGTTGGTGTTTTTCTACAGTATATATTTTTAGTATAATCTAATTCTTTTGCTTTATATTCAGAATTCTTTAAACTCATGGAAGAAATTGAGAATGAGGACCTTGTCTTTACACTGGAAACGATTGTGGACAAGTTTGGTGAAGAAATGGCTCCCTATGCTTTCGGGCTATGCCAAAATCTTGTAAGGCCCTTGTTTTATCAAAGAGTTGCCACGTGCACCTTATGCCTTTGAATGCTTCTAAAGACATTTGTTAATTCTCTAGGCTGCAGCCTTTTGGAAGTGTATGCGCTCAGCAGAAGCTGATGATGATGCTGATGAAGCTGGTGCGCTGGCTGCGGTTGGCTGTTTACGTGCTATAAGTACAATTCTCGAATCTGTGAGCAGGCTCCCTCATTTATTTTTCCAAATCGAACCAGTCTTACTTCCAATACTGCAGAAGATGCTTACTACAGATGGGCAAGGTATGGCGTACTTGATAAGTTTGTTGTGTTTTTTGTATGAAGATCAATGATTTTATATAGTTTTTTGTTACTGTTTCTTGTCAACCTCTTCACAAAATGTGCTATTTTTAGTATTTTATCTCATACCATAGTTTCAGGGCTTCAGGTGTTTGCCAACTTTTTAATTATAGTTATCACACCATTCAACTATTTTGCAGAGGTGTTCGAGGAGGTGCTGGAAATTGCTTCGTACATGACATTTTTCGCTCCAACAATTTCTCCTGGCATGTGGACTCTTTGGCCTCTGATGATGACTGCCCTTTCCGACTGGGCTATAGATTTCTTTCCCAGTAAGTACTTGCATTTTGTTCGCATGAGCTCAAAACGGTCTTCTGTGCTTAACTTCGTTTCTCATAATTCTATCTTGTTTAAGCAGTCTTATTGTCTCCTACTGGTTCCTAACTTTTAAATTAGAAATTTGTATTATGTAAGTAAATGATACCATCAACGACATTCGACATTCAGCTCAACAACTTACTCTACAATTATATTTTCCTGAAACTGAATGCACTCTACTATGACGTTTAACCTTTTATCAGATAACTCATATGTTGTCTGTTTTGGCTGTGCAGATATATTGGTTCCACTTGATAATTACATTTCCAGAGGCACTGAGCATTTTCTCACATGCAAGGACCCAGACTATCAGCAAAGTTTGTGGAACATGATTTCTCACGTGAGTTCCGCTTTAGCATATATGTACCTCGCATTATATCGCCTTAGTAATGACTAATGTCAATAGAGTTAATTTTTCTGTTTACAATCTGACCAAGGTGAGTTTCAGATCCTGGCAGATGTCAATCTAGAAGATAATGACGTTGAACCTGCTCCTAAGCTCATTGAAGTACTCTTTCAGAACTGCAAAGGACAGGTTGATCATTGGGTTGAGCCATACATTAGAATAGTTGTTGAAAGATTACATCGTACTGAAAAATCGCGTTTGAAGTGTCTTCTTATGCAAGTGGTGAGACACTTTATATATAAATTTTGTAGCCTCCTTTAATGTTTTTTCTTCGGCTTGTATTTACAAGGTATGTTGTTTCATGTTGTTGGTACAGATAGCTGATGCTCTATATTACAATGCTGCATTGACTCTCACCATACTGCACAAGCTTAACATTTCCACTGATATTTTTAATCTATGGTTCCAAATGTTGCAAGAGGTCAAAAAGAGTGGCGTGCGAGTCAACTTCAAACGGTATTATTTCTGTTTTGAATAATTAGTTAGGTTCCCTCATTTACATGAACCTAAAATGTGTCCCTAATTATATCGCTGACTTGCCTTACTTTTTATACGACAGGGAACAAGATAAGAAAGTCTGTTGTTTGGGGCTGACATCTCTACTAGCACTCCCCTCAGATATTATACCTGGGGAGGCTTTGGGACGTGTTTTTAAGGCTGCTCTTGACTTGTTGGTTGCATACAAGACCCAAGTTGCAGGTTTGTGCTATTATCTGATACTCACGCCTGCATGAATTTTACACTCAATGTTTGTGATGCAACAGATGTCAACCAACTCATAAATACCCTGATAGTTTTCACAGTTTTAGTTTTGATTTCGTATAAATATATATATTCTCTTCAAATAAAGTGTTTAAAAACAGAACTTGAGCATATATTGATAAATAAAATACTAATATTATAATTAATTCTTACCGTGGAAAAATTACTCGACTTTATCTGTTAAATTTTTTTATTCTCATCAGGATAGATTGCCATGTGATTAATATATAATTATCTTTGACCTTGATGAATTTTCACTTGCAAATGTGGCCTAAGCCGAGATGAACATTATTGTGTTTGTCGATGTTGCTTATAGAAAACAAGAAACTGGAAGAAGAAGCAGAAGAAGAAGATGATGACATGGATGGTTTCCAGAGTGACGATGACGACATTGACGATGATGATGCAGAGGATGGAGATGAGGCAGATAGTCTTAAGCTACAAAAACTAGTCGCACAGGTTCCACATCTAATATGACTTGTTTTGATGGTTTTGTGTGTCTTGATATATAGGCTTCTAACTCGAGATAATTTTTTTGTATTCCCAGGCAAAGGCCTTCCATCACACTGAAACCGATGACGAATATGATTCTGAAGAAGATTTCAGTGATGAAGAAGAGATGCAGTCACCAATTGATGATGTGGATCCTTTTATTTTCTTTATGGAGACTGTCAATGGTAATCTAAACTCGTAGTCATACGTTTTCGATGATATACTTTCATTCTTCTGGTCATGTTATATCCTCTTGGTCCTATTTTATTGACTTATCTCTTTATATTTTTTGATCCAAATGTAGTTATGCAAGCTGTTGATCCAGTGAAGTTCCAGAACCTCTCACAGTCACTAGACTTCCATTACCAGGCAGTTGCAAATGGTGTCGCTCAGCATGCCGAACAGCGAAAGGTAGAAATCGAGAAGGAAAAATTAGAAAAAGCTGCTGCAACTGCCTCGTGAGAACATGTAAAGTGGATCACAAATAGCCGTATACGTTCCTGCACAATTATATCCATGTTTGGTTTGGCACGTCTTTCTCCACAAATCCTGAAACCAGAAGTCTATCTACTGCCCTTCATTTAGCTCATACAGCGTTCCATTCATTTACAGGTCATTATTGACAGTTTTGTTGTTGTGATCAATCCAATAATTTGGAGTCTGTCTTTTTATTTTTGCCTCTTGTGATTATTAGATGAATTTTGCACTATATAAGAGATTGTTCTGAATTTTGCTTGCAGAATCTTTACACAGCATACCTTCTTTTTATATGCCTAAAGTTTTGATAGCCCCTTTATCAACCTTAAACTATGTCTGGTACTAGGTCATTTTTTGGTGAAGAGGAACCTTATACGGATAAACTCGTTTGGTGCTTTAAATCAAGGATATTGCTTCAACAAGGTATCTTCGAATTGTACTGCTAGATTTTTTCCGCACTCTACAATATGGCACAAAAATTACCTTAAGAAACAACCCATAAAAGAGCAAGTTTTGTATGTATTTGTGCCTGTACTCCAGAATGCATGGAAAGACATAGTCATGAATACAAAAAATAGACAGTGCACGTTGTCACTATTTTCTAAGATATTGTTCTTGTTGCATTTGAGTTTGATCCTTGCAGTTTATAAGCCGTCTCTGGCAAGTTCATTGCATTTGCGATACTTCGGACTGCTGCTATCATCGCAACAACATCGTTGAGCTTGTTGATTGCAGATCCAACGCCCTGATTCAATGTTAGGATTAGTTTAAACCTTAAAAGTAGTGAAATGGGATGGAGTGTTACAAAGAATTCCATACCACGCCTGCTGCTCCTGCTGTGATTGCCATTGGGGCTGTTACTGCACTTAAACCTGATGAGCACATAACAGGGATCTCCACTGCCCTTGATATGGTATAAGCTGCTGCTAGTGTTGGGCTTGCCTGAAAAGTAATTGAATATGTGAAGAAGCTGCTTCAGATTCTAACTTTCTGTTTACAAAATTATTCGGAAAATGCCAGGAAGAGAAATTTAGAAACATTACAAGAGTTTCACCTCAACTTTTCAGTTCCATCAATTTATCTTGAATCCAAAAACAAGGCAAATATTGATCAATGTAATATAAGTACCTTTTCTATCAAACCAAGCACGCCGGATTGTGATGGATTGGCGCATTTCCCACCTTCCGTTTGGATGATATCAGCTCCTTCATGTTGTAGCATTTCAGCTAGTTTGATCTACAATGGTAGTGAAACTAAATAAACACAGTTTCATTCATAGTTACCTGATGTTTAGCATTTGAATAGTCAGATGTAGACTTGCTCGATTTTTTACCTGATCTAGGAGACTTAGAGTGTGAGGGACTGTGACCGATAGCGTTACAGAAGGCAGAAGTCTCTTTGTTTGCTTAGTTAAATTCAATATCTGCAATAAGAACATAACACATTACTCTAGTGAAAGCTATGACATGAGAAAAGTTCATGTCCATCTGAAGAAAATTTCAACTGGGCTATAAAATGATTTTACCTCCTCAGGTGAAAAGTTTATGCCCATTTCATAAAATGAATCGTAGTTCCCTATCTCAACCTTAAACAAAACAAGTAACATTGTCAAACATTTCAGGTGCCTTGTGGGGGCTAAGAAAACAGACTTGTTAGGTGGTGTAAATGTGTTTCACCATATGGGCTCCTGCTTCAACTGCTACCAAGAATGCTGACGGATCAACCGAAGAGACGCATATCTAACACAAAATGGAAACATCAATGTCAGATTTAAACGATAAATAAATTAATTATACTGGAAACTGAGGAACAAGTGATGAAAAGTTACCGGTAGAGAAGTTAAGCTGATGGCAAGCTTAACCAAATCCGAGTCACAAGCGATATCCACATGGGTTGCTCCTCCCTATTTCCCACATTGAAAAGCAAAGCACAAGTTGAAAATGATGCTACAAAAATTTGATGTAATAAATGAGTGACTAAAAACCAAGATTTAGTGAAACCTTATCTGCAGCAGTAACAACAGCAGCAACATTTTCCTTGTCAAAGTTGTGCAAGCCAGCAATGATCTGAATACCAAACACACATGATATTAATATGAAATCCCAAATGACCTTCGAGTGACTGAAGAAGAAATTTATCATATGTACATACCTTAAGAGCTCTTTTTTGATGAAAAGGTGTTAGAACAAAATCCTTAGTGGTATCATTTGGGAGATGCACTGCTTTTACAACAAGGGAACCTCTTCTTCTGTTTAGATACTTGTGTTGTTGGCTCTTTAGGTGATGGAGGGATTGGTGTGAAAGAAGAGTGTTTTTGAGTGTGTTGGGAGGGCTTGAGATGGACATCATGGAGCAGATTGAAGATGTCATTGCTATTTGGTGTGTTAGTGAGTGAGTGTTTCCAAATGGTGGTGGATAACAAGACTAGTGAAGATATTATATACACGTATATGACAGAAGCTATTTATACATAATTTGGATTTTTCTACCTTAATACTATTACGGATTATGTTCAATAGAAATAATAAATTTTGTGATACGAAATGACTAAACATCAGTAGTTGATTTTGATAAATTTACAGTTAATTTTAAAATAGGGTTTTACTAAATGACGATAGATAATAAAATTTTATCGGTTGAGTTTGACACTTTATTTAGAATTAAACGTAATCCGTTGGATTATTAATAATCAACGATCGATATCGTGTCTCACGTTCTTCCATTTATCTGTGTTGTTCTTAAAGATTATATTATTACAACTATTAACTAAATTAGGAGATAGCATAGAATTAATAAATAAAAGATATTGATTTCATTTTAATAGTGTTAAGCAAACATATAATCTTAAATGCTTTTCTACCAAATTTTAACTGCATTGAAAATTCGGCTACAGTTTTATAAGTTATACTTCAAGTCTCTGTGCATATATCTTTTCTCTCCATCTTATCTCTTCATTTCACTTCTCCATTTTTTTTTCATTCGACCACCGCTCCGGACCACTAGGCGCTCGGATGGCTAGGCCACCGCGGCGCGTACACCTTAATGCGCTATATTTCCTCCCTGATGTGAGTCTAATCAGTAGACAAGCCATCAAGACAAGGTTATCGTCGCGTATCCTCGGTCAAGCTGAAGTCAGGGTCTTTTCTTTCAAAGCCAAATCCAATCAAGTACTGGCCCGTCGAAGATCGACCTTGTCCTCAAGGTCGAGAACGCTAATAAATTCTTTGCTTGTCTTCTATGCATTGTTGATATACCGCCTTTGATCAGGTTTCCTTTAGGTCTTCGACGTCCCATACTGTCTTGGCCGAGAGTTTCCTTCGAGCTCCGAATAGAATGGTCAGCGGTGATTATTGCTCGCAAGCTTCCCTTTGCCACACAATCTTCCGCACTGCACTATTCTTTTGATTCAAGATTGGCTTTGATCCTCATAACGTCATTCGTTCGCGCCCCTTTTTTATGGGGTATACCTAATGGACATGCTCTTCTTTTGTCCCAAGTGTATTCATCTTTTTTGGTAATTACTAGCGGCCAAGTTCTCACTGGCCCTCAAAGTTCTTCGATCATTGGTCTTTCACGTTCGTTGGTCCTACATCGGCTGATCCTGAGCTTCACACTGTGACATTTAAGTCCTTGAGTCTCTTTTGTCGGGCTTACTATTTTTTCGAGTCATGTCCTTCCCAAAATCGACCATGACCATAGTTTTGTCCAAGTTGTGTTGGCTCTGACACCAACTGTTGCGTTCTCAATCAAATCCCCCAAATCATTTATCTCATTGTCTTACTGGTTACGCCCTTCCATGGGCTCTTTAGGGGAGCGGGCACAACTCCCAAAATGTAGGCGCTCGGATGGCTAGGCCACCGAGTCGCGTACACCTTAATGTGCTATGTTTCCTGCCCTGATGGGGGTTCAACCATTAGGCAAGTCATTAGGGTAAGGTCATCATCGCATATCATCGACCTGGGGGAAGCCAAGGCCTTTCCTCTCAAGGCTAGTTCCTATATAGATCCTCTCTTTCACGAAATGATGGATCCCTCTACCTTTACCCAAGTAGTTTTTTAATTTCTTGAACCGCCATCTTCCTACTCCCATCGACAACCTCCGTCATCGCCTTCAATCATCCGATCAAGTGCATGTATGTGGCAGATTATCATCGCCATCGCTGCCTCCTTCCTCCATGGTCACATGCATGTGACGGATTAGCTTCTTTTACGCTCATCTTCTTAGATCTTGTCATGTTCATAAATAATTGACATGTAGTAGTTTTGTTTATATGTATGTTGATCCATTGTGGATGCTCGTGTGCTTATCCATGTGAATTTTGTTATGCATTTAGGCTTCGTCACAACAGGTTTGTGCTGAGTAATAAAACTCAGTTATAGCGAGAGATCGTTATGATGTCCGGCTACCAGGCCAGTGGGAGTCGATGGTGAAGGTGTCGCCAATGACCTGCTCGATCAACGATATTTAGAAATGTCTCAATTTTGTACCATCGTTCATGTTTCATTTTGTATTCATGATTCAATGAAATATACCCACTTTGATCAAAAAAATTCAGTTACAATTTTGTATACAAAGTTGAAAATTTGACCGAGAAGATAAGCTATTAATGAGTTGCATTATTTTCTATTTCCATAAATCTATCATATTTTTTAGGTTTTTTAGCGAAAATTCACCCGTCCAATACCACTATGAACAAAACCACCCCCTCAAAAAAATTTTGACTTAACCACCCATGAATGTAACAACTCTTTAACACAACTTTTTTCACAGGTCAACCGGTAATTATGACCGTTGACTTTGGTTGACTTATAATGTCAATTTGAGTTTTTTTGTATAAAACCACCCTTTCAATTACACTATTTAATCAAAACAATCCCTTCAAATTTTTTTTTGACTTAACCACCTTCAAATATAAAAACTATTTAATATGGCTTTTTCAATAGGTTTATAATAAAAAAATTAATAAAAATCATAATTGGTAATTTACGGACTAATTATCGAATTAATTTCATTGACTTTGGTTGACATATCCACAAAATCAATTTCATTGACCTCGGTTGACTTACCATACGCATGACCTAATTATTTTAATTAATTTTGTTTACTCTAAAACCTAATTGGTAATTTACGGATTAATCAATGAAATTAATTGAAAATCCTAAACACAAAATTTGTCAAACTCCTCACTACCATATCTCACATAAGCCCTTTACCACACCGATCTCGATCCTAGAATTTCATGAAATGCAATTAGGAATAAGAAGTTTGACGAATTTTATTTTTAGGATTTTCAATTAGTTTTATTGAGTAGTCCGTAAATTATCAATTAGATTTTAGAGTAAACAAAATTAATTAGAATAATTAGTTTGTAGATTTGGTAAGTCAACCGAAATCAATGAAATTATTTGGTAATTAGTACGTAAATTACCAATTATGATTTTTATTATAAATCAACTGAAGTCAACGATGTAAACCTATTGAAAACATCATATTAAATAGTTTGTGGATGGTTAAGTCAAATATTTTTGGAAGGGTGGTTTTAATTAAATTTTGGTATTGGAAGAGTGGTTTTAGCAAAAAAAACTTTTTTTTATTAATTTTTATTATAAGTCAACCGAAGTCAACAGTCATAATTACCTGTTGACCTGTTGAAAAAGTCATATTAAATAGTCTTGATATTCATGGGTGGTTAAGTCAAAAAAAATTTGAGGGGGTGATTTTGTTCAAATAGTGGTATTGGACGGGTGGTTTTCGCTAAAAAACCCTATTTTTTATTCTACATAAGTAAACATGATAAACAATGTAAATTTAATTTTAAATTATGAAATAGAAGGTTAGGGTATAGAGGAATGATAATTTAGGATTGTGTAATAAATATGTTATGTAATTTAAATACTAATTTATTATATAAGAGTTAGGATGTAGAGAGATGATATTTTTTGTGAGACGGTGAGACATGATCACAACCGTTTATTTTGATAAATCTAACGGTTGTGATTAAATATATTTATTTAATTAAATTAAGGGACAAGTGTGCGCAAAATGTGGGGCAGTTGAGATAAGTAGTTTTTAATCTTTTAATCTCATCCATTCATTGATAAAAATGAACGGATGAGATGGTATTCTTTGGTCTCACACTTATTTACTTGTCTCACTTGATCCTACTTCTATTATATAAGGTTAAGTTTTAGAGATTAAAGTTGATTGATCTATCGGGTGAGATTAAATTTGTTTTTAATTAAATTGGGCGGTTAGATTTACAAAATGCAATGGTGGTTGAGTGTGGCAGTTATTAATATCAACTGTTAGATTACTAGAAATCAATGGCGAGATGATGCCCCTCCGTCTTACAAAAAATTGATGGTCCTTCTAGAACCTTATCCCTATTATATAAATATGTTATATAACAAATAATTGGAATGTGAATATTTTAAAAGAACTTTATTGAAAATTAAAGTACAACTCGAAATTCAAATATGATGTATAACTCAAAATTCAAATACGATACACATGACTTGAAATCGAAATAAAAAATATGAAATTCAAATACAACACACAACACACACTCGAAATTCAAATATATTAAAGTTGTTCTCCATCTCCATAAACCAATTACGCTTGACTAAATCATTTTGAAGTTTTGTGTGGCGATAAACAGATTGAAGATTTACCACACGCTCTCCATATGCTTGAGATTGTCATTCGATTACCATTTTGGTCAGTTGGACCATCGTACATAGCAAACGCATTACATGGATCTTCTTCGTAAACGTCAACAAATTCATCTTCAATGATTTCCTCTTCAACATAATTACAATGCAAGCCAACATAATTGTTTCCAGTACACTTTTTGTATGTCACATACCTGCATGACATATTATAATCCATCGAGATTGTAATATCCCAAAGCACCTCTCAACATCCTTACGATATGATTCATGTTTCATTGTAAATAATTATGGTGTCACTTGACGTGTAACTCCTTCAAGATAAGAGTCAAATATATCCGACTGGTACAAGATAACATCATTTTGTACACCTGGTACATCGATTGAAACTATGTCAAATATATGTGTCATATGATGCTACAACCTCTGAAATAATTGTTGGACGACCCTTGCGTCCTGAGCATGCCCCTTGCTAAGCAATAGGACAATTTTTTAATTCTCAATGCATACAATCTATACTTCCAATCATACTTGGAAATCCACGTTGTTTGCCCTTCTTAGTAGCCGATTTAGGTTTGCTTCATTTGAAGACGTAGATAACGATCCTTGTAATGTCAAAAACTACTTGTGCACACCATTTCTACATACACTCGAGGGTTGTTGACTCTCCTATTCGTGTGATCTCGGCACACTAATACGCACAAGAACCATATGCCAAAATTCGAATAATATAAATCATCTTTTGTTCAGGAAGGAGTCCAACAACATCAACGGCATCACTTCGTTGATGCTAGTATGCATCATAATGACAAAGTTTAGTTTTTATCCGATTAAAAAATTTACTATTCATACGATACCTTCGACGAAAGACGACTTTCAAAAAAATTGGACCCTCGATGAAATAATCTTCTAAGAGATTACGACCCTAATAAGGCACTTTCGTATGTCATTTTAGGTCCTTTACACTATGCTTGTTTATATCATTTAAAGTATAAGATTACGCTTTTGGTGTAATTTTGTATTTCAGGTGCATTCGAATGCTAAGGATGAAAGTGCAATAAAAAATGAACAAATCGAAGGCTTGATCCTCAGAAGAAACAACATTGAGGGTCAAGAACTGAGCACGGACAATGTAACCGAGCGCGCAAGTTACATCGCGCGCAGATGGGTCACGCACAAGTGGGCCGATGATGTTAGCAGACAGCTGTCGAAGTCGGTGATGATATCAGCATGCGCAAAAGATTTCCTAATTCTAAATTTAGAAGATAATGATGATTTCCTAGATTTGATATTACCTAACTTGTCGCGGAATCCCTAGGAGATTATCACTATAAATAGAACGCATAGAGGAAGTCAAGAAGAGAGCCATTTTTTGAGAAGTGACGCACAAGCTGCCGGAACGACTAAAAGCTGACGCGCGAGCCAGAGCACGCACACAGACCGACTACACACGCACATGCTATTTGTTCCATATTTACTTGTTATTTTATACAAAAACTGAGATGTCTATGTTCAGCATGTCTAGCTAACTTTCTGAATTCAGTTTAGACTGTGAACTATGAAAGATATGTTTTGAGGTTGTATTCTTAATGCATGGTATGTTAAGTATTATTACTCCAAGCTTAATTGCATGATAATCTGATTAGATAGTTAGGTGAAGCCTTTACCCGCAGACCTAATTGTAGAATCTGTTATCTAACGTTAAACTAATCAGAGGTACGTTACTGTGAATGGTTAGGAGTAGCACTAGGATAGTTAATCACTACTTTTACTGGATTCGTGGTTAATTAGACTAGGTTGGGTAGTAATATCGTATAGACCTTTATCGGAATATATGTGTGATGGAGCGTATTTATATGATCCATCATTGTCTTTTTTTCCTTTATTCTTATATGTTTTATTTGTGAAATATTACCTTTTGTAGTGTTTTGCGTTTCAGGCATATTTGAAGTGGAAAAGAGATTTCATACGCTTATGTATCGATTCTAGACGGATTTGGAGCACGAAGACGAGGAAAAGAAGCAAAATCAGACTGGATGACATCATGCTGACGTCAGCCGCTGACGGTGCTACATTTACATCCGCGGACGTTACTGGATTTATATATTCTTAAGGGTACGTGGATGAAATCCAAGAAGGGTCCGCGGGAAGCTTGGCCCGGTCCAATTCAGAAAATCAGCATCTTTTATATTAGGGTTTCACACCTAATGAAGGGAGCTTCTTGGACGGTGAAATTTCAGAGCGTAGAATAGAGAATAGCGATCAAGCTTCAACCTTTGTCTTCAATATTGATAACTCTTCGAACTCACTTTTAGTATTTTATTTTGTTACAATGTTTTCTTTGAGTAGCTAAATTTCCCTACAGTTTGGGAATTGAGTTGCAACATTGTATGAGATCATCGAATAGCAAGTTTTAATCTATTGAATTTTGTTCTATGTTATAATTGCATGTATTGTTATTTGCTTAACTCAGCCTAGCGGTGAACTTAGGTTTATAGCAATTGCATGATATCTATTTGAATTGACATAGTAGTAAAACCTAGCGGTGGAGCTATTGTGTTAGTTTGATTAGTTTATTGTTACATCTTCTTGAGACACTAGCGGGTAATAGAAGATAGAACTAGAATAAGGTAACAACTCTAGCGGGACTATTTAATTAGAACTACTATAATTCATTAGCTTGGAACGTGTCTGGTCTGTGATTACTAGTTGCAACGAGATTCCCTGAACTGTGTTTTCTCATTCAGTAGTAAAATCTTTAGTTTTAGTTTACAAACCAACTTTCAAACAAACCCCCTGATAGGAGTAGAATTAGCTAGTAGGTTAGGTTTATAAATTTAGATTTGCAGTGCACAACGATGCGCTGTCAATGTGTGAGTTATTAAGCCTTTACCGGACCTTAGCTCACGTGAACAATCTATCATAGATCCTTAGTAACCAGTGATAAACATAAAGTTTGTAGTGATGAGTTTAAGCTGAGCTCATCTCTTATTCGTTAAACAACTTGTATTTAGTATTCTGTTATGCGCCAGTAGTTCTTGCGCGCGTTTCTTCTTCAGTTCACGCAAACTCACAACCTCAATCGTTTAGTTTTAAGATTAAAGAAGTTTCTCACCGTTCCCTGTGAATTCGACTCTTGCTTACCTAGCTATACTAAGGAGGAGACTAGGGACAAATTTGCAGCACTCAACGACGTGCCGTCAGACCCCTTGGTCCTCTTTGCCTTTGTCGATTTGGCTGCTTACGAGGTTGATGTTCTCCTTCTTGAGCACTCATTATTGCGGCCGATAATGCATCCATGACAAACGAATTGCTCATTTCATTCATTCTTTGTTGAAACAACTCAAAACTCTCATTGAAATGATCCATTTGAGCACAATAATTTTCGATTGGAGAATATGATAGATAACAAGTAGATTGTGGAAGGTGTGATTATTAAAATTGAAGTACATATTTTATAGAATTATGAGGATTATCCTTAAATACACGTGTTTTATTATCATTGGTTGAAAATGTTATAGCAATCTAACTCAATAAGTGAACAATAATTCAAGATTTTTTTAAATATTATTTTTTTATCGTGAATAGTAATAGGAGGTTCTCAAATAAACTGAAAAGCTCTGATGGGTGCATTTACTCTTACAAAGCCTAAGAGACTCTTATAGGTTGGGATGTACAAATTCAATCCAAACCATAAAATTACCGGACCGACTTAGATCCGACTGTAATATTACAGGTCCGCTTCGGTCCTCATAATCACAAACTTACGGTCTAACAGTCTAAATCAAACCGTAAAATTCCGATCCGATCCGGTCTCGATCCTGTATCGTGTGCATCCTTACCTGTACGACAATTAGATACTCAAAACAGACAAACTTCAGACCAAAAGAACAAGCTGAAATTAATTAAACAACCCGAACCCATCAACCCCTTAACCAAGCAATATCATTCGTTGGATTGTATATATCCTTTTGCCTATCATCCTCCATATTCTTCCAATAATCTCTATCCCTCCATCAATGGCATCGACTAAGTCTACAACAAATGGAAAAGAAGATTGAAAACAGAAGATTCTTTAGGCATTATTATATTCCTTGAAAGAGGGAGACATGGATCTCTGTATCATTTAAGTCTTTAAAACATTACACATGTAATCGTTTAATAATGTAAGATATTATCAGTCACCATTGCAGCATCGAGCCACGTTAAGGCACATGTGCTCTTCTCCACCAGTAGTGTTTAAATCGTTACACAATTTCTTTTATTGGACAAAGCAGAAAAAACACACAATTTCAGAAGATTCTTCAAGTCTCAAATGACAAATTTATTAATGTCACCATGTGATACATTTTTTTGACAGTAAAGATTCTACTAATGTTGCGTAGTTGTATAAGATTCAAATACTAAATGAGAGGCGATGACTTCGAACATCTTTTTTAGTCAATGACAATAAGTGTGCGTAGCTTTCAGAACAGGTTGAGTGTCATTTTGTTTAAGGTTCTGAAGATGACTTTATAGTTTATAAGTATCTGCCAAACGACCAAAAATGATTCTTTTATAAGTTACCAACAAAATTTTCTTTGCATCAGAAAATATTCAACTTACGCGTTCCGCATTTCGTTCATCTATTCAGGTTTGCTATACACACTAGAACCGATCCACTTCGAAACGCCGATGTAATGTCAGGATTTTATGTTACATTTTGGTGACTTTTGATTTTGGAATTTTTTGGCACTTTTTGAACAGGGAGAAAATGGATACGTTGGATGAAGGAATCAGGAAGAGAGGAGGGTGTTTATGCACAAAGGATGATTTTCTCCCTGAGGAGTCATTCAAGAGTTTTGGAAACTATGCGAAAGCCCTCAAGGAGACTCCATCTCGCCTTATGGACAGGGTTATAACTCGATCACTTGACTCGACCGAGTTGACTGAGATGAAGGCTAGAAGCCAACATGAGATGAAGAAGACTTTAACTTGGTGGGACTTGATGTGGTTTGGGATTGGTGCTGTTATAGGAGCTGGTATCTTCGTGTTAACAGGACTTGAGGCAAATGCCCACGCTGGCCCTGCCGTTGTTCTGTCTTATGTTGTTTCTGGTGTCTCTGCCATGCTGTCTGTCTTTTGTTACACTGAGTTTGCTGTTGAGATTCCGGTTGCAGGTAAAAACTTCTTTCATTTACTAATGTCTTTGGTCTCGATCTGAAGTCCGGTCTTACGCAGTTATTTGCGGTCAGAACTAAAATGACTTTCTGCATCACCAGATACTTAAAACTTGAATTCCTTCTATTTAGGTGGATCATTTGCTTACTTGAGGGTAGAGCTAGGGGACTTTATGGCCTTCATTGCAGCCGGAAATATTTTGCTAGAGTATGTGATAGGCGGGGCTGCAGTGGCGCGATCTTGGACATCATATTTTGCAACACTTTGCAATAAAAGGCCGGAAGATTTTAGAATCCATGCTCATAGCATTGGAATATCTGAGGACTACAGCCACCTAGACCCTATTGCAGTAGCTGTAATTACCATAATCTGCATCATGGCCGTGCTAAGCACGAAGGGTTCTTCGCGTTTCAACTACATCGCATCCATTATCCATGTGGTAGTCATCCTTTTCATCATCATTGCAGGACTCACCAAAGCAGACACTAAAAACTTTTCAGACTTCAATCCTTATGGAGCTAGAGGAGTGTTCCAAGCTTCAGCTGTCCTTTTCTTCGCTTACATTGGATTTGATGCAGTTTCAACGATGGCTGAGGAGACAAAAAATCCAGGCAGAGACATACCCATTGGTCTAATTGGATCCATGGTTGTAGCAACCGCTGCATACTGTCTATTAGCAGTGACTCTTTGCCTGATGCAACCATACAAGGAAATCGACGTGGATGCTCCGTTTTCAGTAGCATTCGAAGCTGTGGGAATGAAATGGGCAAAGTATGTGGTGGCAGCCGGAGCGCTCAAGGGGATGACCACCGTATTGTTGGTCGGCGCGGTGGGTCAGGCAAGGTACTTAACCCACATTGCGAGAACTCATATGATGCCACCATGGTTAGCTCAAGTTAATAGCAAAACAGGAACTCCAGTGAATGCCACAATTGTAATGCTATGTGCAACTGCAGTGGTTGCTTTCTTCACAAAGCTTGATATTCTCTCAAACTTACTCTCAATCTCAACTCTCTTCATTTTCATGCTTGTGGCATTAGCCCTCTTGGTCAGAAGATATTATGTAACCGGCGAGACAACCACGGCCAACAGGAACAAGCTCATTGCTTGCCTTGTAGTTATACTTGGGTCATCAATAGCTACAGCAACTTACTGGGCATTAAGCAGCAAAGGATGGATTGGGTATTGCATCACTGTTCCTATTTGGTTTCTAGCAACACTGGCTCTAAGGTTGTTTGTGCCACAAGCAAGAAGTCCAAAGATGTGGGGTGATACGGGCCTAGTGGGCCTTATTTAAATTAGATATTTTTATCCCACATCTTTAAAATTAGTTAGACTTATAATTTTGTTTCAGTATTTAAAGTTAGTTTTATTCTTGTAATTTTGACCTCATTATTCTTAATAAAACAAGTTTTTGATATTATCTAGTTATTTTCTAGATTTATCCTTTTCCCAATCGCATTGCTTGTGCTTTTGGTTATTTATCCTAAGCTTCCGCTTCGTCAGTTGGTATCAGAGCAGGCTTTTTCCTGGCTTTTTATCACTGATCTTTTAAATCAAAGTTTTTACTAGCAACTAGGATTTGCCTAGAAGCTACAGTACTAACTACAGCAGCAGTAGCAGCGACAGCAGCAGTAGCAGCGACAGCAGCGACAGCAGCAGTAGCAGCGACAGCAGCAGTAGCAGCGACAGCAGCAGCAGCAGCAGTAGCAGCGACAGCAGCAGCAGCAGTAGCAGCGACAGCAGCAGCAGAGCAGCGACAGCAGAGCAGCAGTAGCAGCCGCAGTAGCAGCAGTAGCAGCGCAGCAGTAGCAGCAGCAGCAGCAGTAGCAGCGATAGCAGCAGCAGCAGTACCAGCGATTGCAGTAGTAGCAACAACAACGACAGTGACAACGCCTTAAGTAACGATGGCTAATCAAGATGCTAACCAGGCAATTACAAGAGCAGATTTTGAAAGACTTCTGACAGAGTTTACTACCAATATGACTGCTCTAACAGAACGGGTGGAGAGACTTGAAGTCAACAACGCAGCAGTCAACAACGTAGCAGCTAACAACTTAGCAGTCAATAATGCAGCAGCCAACAACTTACCAGCAAGACACGCTAACATTGCACATCGTCCGAGGGTTGGAAGAGTGGAACATGCAATAGCTCCAAGAATGTATAGAGGCAATAGAATTATGGAGTCATCAGACTCGGAAGAAGAATTTGCTAATGAATTTGAGGAGGTAGAGCGAGATCACCAAGATTATCGTGTTAAAGCTGACATCCCACTATTTTCTGGAACAATGGGGGTAGAAGAATTTTTAGACTGGCAGATTGACGTTGAACGTTTCTTTGACGTTATGGGAGTACCTGAAAGTAAACAAGTGAAGATGGTTGCTGTTAGATTGAAGAGTACTGCAGCAGTTTGGTGGGATAAGTTGGTTGTGATAAGACGAAAACAAGGAAAGGCCCAATTCGAACATGGAGAAGAATGAAGCAGCTGATGATGGAGCGATTCTTACCGGAGGATTATGAACAAATCCTTTACAGGATGTATATTGAGTGTATCCAAGGAAGAAGGACAGTTGCTGACTATACAACAGAATTTCTACGCTTGTCTGAACGAAATGAGTTGAATGAATCAGAAAGTCAAAAGGTTGCTAGATATGTAAGTGGTTTGAAAAGCTCTATCCAAGAGAAGATGGGTCTACAGACTGTTTGGACAGTTGCTGAGGCGTCGAGCCTAGCACTAAAAGCTGAATTAATGGAGAAATCTCCTCGTACTTTTCAGCCATTCCGCAGGTATGCACCTCAAGCTGCTAATGAGAACTTGATTGACAAAGCCAAATCACTGAAATAAAAGACCATAAAGATGAAGGTAGTCGTACTAATACGCCATTCAGGCCAAACAAACAACCGTTTCAGAGGCGTGACAATCCTTACACTAAGCCTTATGGTGATAAGTGTAATCGTTGTCAGGGAACCGGCCATACTTCTAATGTGTGTCCTAGCCGAAGAACAATAGCGTTAGTGGAGTATGATACTCAGGAGCAAGAAGATGCAGATGAGTATGACGGTGCTGAGGTTGCTGAAGAGGAGACGACTGAAATGGTAAATTGTGTTCTACAAAGAGTTTTGTTGTCATCCAAAGATGAGGGACAACGAAAGAACTTATTCAAGACGCATTGTTCTGTTCAGAATAAGCTTTGCAATCTGATCGTCGATAATGGTAGTACTGAAAATCTCGTGTCACAAAAGTTGGTGGAGTGTTTGCAGCTTCCCACAGAGGCTCATGAGAAACCCTATGCATTGGGATGGGTTAGTAAAGGCTCCCAGATTAAAGTAATACGAACTTGCAAGGTCCCAGTATCTATCGGAAAGCACTATAAAGAGAATGTACTTTGTGATGTGTTAGATATGGACGTGTGTCATATCTTACTTGGACGTCCTTGGCAATTTGACAATGACGTCACTTATAAAGGACGTGACAATGTGCTGATCTTTTCATGGAAAGGTCATAAAATTGCTATGACACCAGTACTTCATTTCAATCGAAAGCCCACCAGTACTGAATCAAATTTCTTGGTAATAACGCATGACGAGAAAGAGTTGGGCGAAGCGGTGAAGGAGTCGGAATGTTTTTATCCAGTGGTAGTGAAGGGTTTGTTAAGTGCAATAAATGAAGTGGCGGTCCCTGAAGTTGTACGTACTATTTTAGCAGATTTTAAGGAGTTAACTGCCGATGAGTTACCACATGAGCTTCCACCTCTACGTGACATTCAACATCACATCGATCTTATCCTGGCGCAAGTCTTCCAAATTTACCACATTATAGGATGAGTCCAAAAGAAAATGAAATCATAAGAGATCAAATTGAAGAATTATTAAGGAAAGGTTTCATTCGGGAGAGCATGAGTCCTTGTGCGGTGCCTGTGTTGTTAGTACCGAAGAAAGATAATCAATGGAGGATGTGTGTTGATAGTCGAGCCATCAACAAGATTACAATCAAATATCGATTTCCTATTCCTCGCTTAGAAGACATGCTAGATGAATTATCAGGGTCAAAATTATTCTCAAAAATTGACTTGCGTAGCGGGTACCACCAAATTCGAATTAGACCTGGCGATGAATGGAAAACAGCGTTTAAAAGTAAAGATGGATTGTATGAGTGGCTGGTGATGCCATTTGGCTTATCTAATGCCCCAAGCACTTTTATGAGATTGATGAATCAAGTATTGCGTCCATTCATTGGATCATTTGTGGTGGTTTACTTTGATGATATACTTATCTACAGTAAGAATGTTGACGAACATTTAGAACATCTAAAAAGAGTACTACTTGTTTTGAAAGAAAATCAATTGTACGTTAACTTGAAGAAGTGTATTTTCTGCACTAACAAGTTACTTTTTCTTGGATTCATTGTGGGGGAAGATGGCATTCAAGTAGATGAAGAAAAAGTTCGAGCCATTCGTGAATGGCCTACTCCACAGTCTGTCACTGAAGTGCGTAGTTTCCATGGTTTGGCGACTTTTTATAGGAGGTTTGTTAAAGGCTTTAGCACTATCACCGCTCCTATTACCGAGTGTCTAAAAAAAGGAAAGTTTAATGGGGATGGGAACAAGAACAAAGTTTTGCTGCGATTAAAGAGAAACTTTGTAGCGCACCGTATTAGCGTTACCAGACTTTGACAAGATTTTTCAGGTTGAGTGTGACGCTAGTGGCGTAGGGATAGGTGCTGTATTATCCCAAGAAAAGAGACCCGTGGCTTTCTTTAGTGAAAAGTTAAGCGACGCAAGACAAAAGTGGAGTACCTACGATCAAGAATTTTATGCTGTGTTTCGAGCTTTGCGACAATGGGAACATTACTTGGTGCAGCGCGAATTCATTCTTTTCACTGACCATCAAGCCTTAAAATTTTTGCATAGTCAGAAAGTGGTCAATAAGATCCATGCACGTTGGGTTAGCTTTCTACAGAAATTTCCTTTCATCATTCAGCATAAGTCTGGGACACAAAACAAAGTGGCAGATGCATTAAGCAGAAGAGCATCACTACTTATCACTCTGGCCCAAGAGGTTGTTGGTTTCTGTCATTTGAGAGACTTGTATGCTGATGACCCTGATTTTAAAGAGTTATGGGAGAAGTGTAATAGGAATCACCCGTCTGCAGATTTTCATATCAAAGATGGATATTTGTTTAAAGGAGACCGTCTTTGCATTCCCTCTTCATCATTAAGAGAAAAGCTTATTCGTGATCTGCATGGTGGTGGTCTGAGCGCACATTTCGGTAGAGATAAAACAATTGCTTGTTTAGAAGAACGATATTATTGGTCACATTTAAGAAGAGATGTTGGTAATATTGTTAAACGTTGTTTTGTTTGTCAAACATCCAAAGGACAATCTCAGAATACCGGGTTGTACATGCCATTACCTATTCCTGATGATATTTGGCAAGACTTGTCTATGGATTTCGTTCTGGGGTTACCTCGTACACAACGGGGAGTGGATTCTGTTTTTGTGGTTGTGGACAGGTTTTCAAAGATGTCACACTTTATTGCATGTAGAAAGACGTCTGATGCTTCCAACATTGCAAAACTGTTTTTCAGAGAAGTGGTGCGCCTTCATGGAGTTCCCAAGTCGATCACTTCTGATCGTGATACAAAATTTCTTAGTCATTTCTGGATCACCTTATGGAGATGTTTGGAACCATGCTGAATAGGAGTTCCACAGCTCATCCCCAGACTGATGGACAGACAGAAGTCACTAATCGAACACTTGGCAATATGATTCGAAGTGTGTGTGGAGATAAACCGAAGCAATGGGATCTAGCTCTTCCTCAAGTAGAGTTCGCGTATAATAGTGTGGTGCATTCGGCTACAGGAAGATCACCTTTTTCTATCGTTTACACATCTGTTCCAAAGCATGTGGTAGATTTGGTAAAGCTACCTAAATCGCGTGAATATAGTGTCGCCGCTGAGCGACTAGCTGAAGACGTGATAGCTGTCAAAGATGAGATTAAGGCGCGACTGGAGGCTACGGGTAACAAGAATAAAGTTATCGCGGATAAGCATAGACGATCCAAAGTTTTTAATGAAGGAGATGATGTGATGGTTTTCATGCGCAAGGAGCGATTTCCGGTGGGAACATATAGTAAGCTGCAGCCTCGCAAGTATGGTCCCTACAAGATTTTACGTCGTATTAACGACAATGCTTATGTTGTGGATCTTCCGGAGTCAATGGGAATTTCTAAAACATTTAACGTGGCTGATCTTCATGAATATCACGCGGATGAGGCTTTGTATCCAGAAGGGAACTCGGGGTCGAGTTCTTCACAAGTGGGAGAGACTGATACGGGCCTAGTGGGCCTTATTTAAATTAGATATTTTTATCCCACATCTTTAAAATTAGTTAGACTTATAATTTTGTTTCAGTATTTAAAGTTAGTTTTATTCTTGTAATTTTGACCTCATTATTCTTAATAAAACAAGTTTTTGATATTATCTAGTTATTTTCTAGATTTATCCTTTTCCCAATCGCATTGCTTGTGCTTTTGATTATTTATCCTAAGCTTCCGCTTCGTCATGGGGTGTGCCAATGGTTCCATGGTTGCCATCACTATCCATTGCAATCAATGTTTTCTTGTTGGGTTCTATTGATGCTGCGTCATTTGGAAGGTTTGGGATATGGACTTTGCTTCTGCTGGTTTACTACATTTTCATTGGACTGCATGCTTCATATGATACAGCAAAAGAAAGCAATACTCAAAAGCTGAAAACTAAGGACGCTGGAAAGGTAAGGAAATTGGAAGAGGGTGGTGTGGAAGAGGCTCCAAATGCAGTACCAATATCAACCTCCACACCCTAGTTAATAGTACCATCTGCAGGTCATATACATATAAGCTTTGGAAGATGGATAGCCTTACTTACTTTGCGGATAATGCGTGTATAGTTCTGTTCTTCTGAAATTATATGTTGGTTGTTTGCAGTTCAACACTTCATTTCAGTTCACAAAAAAGATATTGTAAGTTGTGTTCATACTTGATGCGTTCAAAAATAAAGAAACTTGCCACTAGTTGAAATCAAATGGAGCTTCTCCGAGACACGAATAGATCGTGTATATACTACACAAATAATTTACACTCTAATTTGATCTTTTCAACCTAGAACAGATAGTTGGATTTAAGGATTAAAGAGTTAGGATCATGAGTAATAAGAGGTTTATTAATGTGGATCTATCTTTTTTGATGGATTAACCAATTTTACTTCATAATATTGCTAATCTTACTATTAATAAAGTGCAAGACTCTTTATTGTTGGTTATTTTTGAAGCCCACATTTTGGCTTCAACAATTACCCCTGCATCTCTCTTTAATTACCAAATCATAATTATCATATCATAATTAATTTGATTATATATATTTTTCTAATTTTAAAATTATATATTAACAATATGTGCACAAAATTTTGTGCACCAACATACTAGTTCTTTTAATAGGGTTGGGTTCTTATTATACAAATATGTATTGTGAGCCAATAAGATAAAATCTAATCTGTTGATTTTGATAATCTAATGGTTGAGATAAATTTATTTTTTAATTAAACTAGGAGACATATTTATGCAAAACACGGGGCGGTTGAGAATATTGTCTTTAAATGTCATATGTTAGATTGATAAAATGAACGGATGCGATCATGCCCTAGTGTCTCATACTTCTTTATGAGTCTCACCTGCTCTTTACCCTTTTACTATTTAATCAAAATTAAATTGGTTAGATTAATTAACACTCACATAAAATATATATTTCTCTTAACACTCACATGAATTTTGTTAATGATATTAAATATTTTTATAAATATATTAATACAGAGTTTGATAATCGGATCTTTGACAACCGTATTAATGTTTGAATATATGGTTCATGTTCATGAATATTAGCCATTGAAACAAGAATCATATTTTCAGTCTTGTTTCATGAATATATAGAATTATTTATTTTCGTATAAAGAGTATGTATGGTCTAAATGACATATCATCCTGACTTAACTTTTGTAAGAAGATATTATTAGACATAGAGGAATTCATGTCGACTTAACTTTTGGTTAAATTACTTTTAAATAAGAATTGCAGACTCACCCGATTCAATCTATTTGAAGATGGGGATCCATTGTCTAACCTCCCCTGCAACAGTTTGATTATCTTGTTAGAAAAAAACAGAAACTCAACTCGTCCAATTTGGTCCATTTCCTCTGGTGTTGATTTTGGATATGAGGGGTTTGGGGTATAGAAATATCACAACCCTAATTCGTGCCCTAAGTTATAGTTTTATGAGTTATAGTTTATAATATGTGTTTTTAAAGGAGCGCTCAAGTACATCCACTTTCTTAATTTACATTCCTAAGATCATATTTCAACCATTCATCTCATTCACTACTTTATTAGTTTAGTATCTTGTGACAACTAATAAACCACACTAATAAATGAGATAGATAGTTGAAATGTGATCTTATGAATACTAGTCTTTGTGCACAGACAAATCTGTGCATAAATTGATGCACACGGGTAATTTTAGGCTCAGTTTGAGTAGAAGACAACTACAAAATTGTTCCAATCAAATACTTCATATGAAAAAAATATTGTAATTTAAAAATAAATTCAAAGTCAGAGAACAAACATGTATGAAGAGAAACGCAATGAAATATGTTTCAGACCAATTTGAATGTGCTGCAAAGTCCAGTCAAATAAATCTAAAATATCATGTTCCTTGTTCATGGCCAGCGGAGGTGGTAGAGAACGGAGGGAAGGGTTTTAGGTGATTTTTTATTGACGGTTGTGAAGAAATGAATTGACGTGGACATCTAAAGGGTTGAATGCAACTTTTCAATTTTGAATTGGGGATAACCGTTAGAATGGGTTCCCCAATTCTTAATAGGAAGATAATTTAAGAATATAAATATATTTGAACATTATTCTGTATTTTTACCTCAACTCTACGCATATAATAACTTAAATTTGATTATAAACAAAACTCCTCTTTATTCCTGTACAAAACTATCGATGCCGCACCAATCAAAAAAGTAAAACGCAACCTTAAGCAGCGATCTACAACAACACACAAAGCAAGCTCGGCTCGCTGTCGGAATGTCGGACGGTACTGGTGGTGAAAAGCCACTTAGGAAGATATCTGAAGCGTTTAAAGATCTGGCGGCCGGCCTTAATTCTTCTTCAAACCCCGTCGATGTCCAACTCGAGCCCTTCTCTCGCGCCTGCTCTCTCGTATCTCCTTTGTTCGGCTGTTTAGGGATCGCTTTCAAGTTCGCCGAAATGGATTACGTCGCTAAGGTCCCCTTTGTCAATTGATTAATTTCACTGATTTTACAATTAGGTCAATTTAAACAATTTTTTGTAAATTGTATATAATTTGAGCCACTCTCTTCCAAACTTTGTGTGTGTTTTACTATTTTTCTCTCAAGTTATGTAATGTGATGTTAACAGGTTGCTGATCTGGCAGAGGCGTCAAAGTCGATTGGAACTTTACAGGCAATGGTTGATCGTGATATAGAAGGTGGTTCTGTGAGGAAAGCAGGTAGCCATACCCGAAATCTTTTGCGAGTAAAGCGCGGTATTGATATGGTCAGACTGCTCTTCGAGCAAATTATACAAACTGAGTATGTACACCAACTAGCTCCTCTTGTTTTCATTTGAAAGTTCGAGTTGATTATTGAATGGTATAAACTTTCTAGTATTTTTATGGATTATTGATTATATGATGCTATGAATTCTTTTGCTGGTTATTTGGTGTTTTATTTTACGTTGGCAAAAAACTGTGTGAGGTATGATTGCGAAACTCATTGCAGTCTATTGAATACTGATGTTTGTTTTGATTGAATTTGGTGACATCAGTCTGTGGTTTTGATTATGAAGGGGAAATTCTTTGAAGGATCCAGCTTCTACAGCTTATACAAAGGTGTTTGCTCCATATCATGGATGGGCCATAAGAAAAGCAGTTGCTGCGGGGATGTATGCGCTCCCATCAAAGACGCAACTTTTAAACAAACTCAATGAAGATGGTATTAGTTCATGCTTCATATTCAAATGTGTGTTCCTTAAATAGATTCAGTATGTTTATTGTTCCATTATGTTATTTTCAGAGGCATCGGCCAAGATGGAGATGCAAAATTATGTTGCAGCATCAACTGCAGTTGTTATGTATGTTGACCAACTCTTCCAATCAAAAAACCTTGGCATTGATTGGTGATAGCAAGCATACGCCATACATATAACTTTTCTCCAAATAGTATGGCATTCTCTCAGAAAGTACTCAAATAACATACATGGAGACGGCTGTTCACTGCTAGTTTAGCAAATAATCTTAATGTCCAATACTCCAAAGCACTTGTGAGACAAACCATTCTTGCAAATCACTATGTTTACATACCTCTTGGATGGTATTCCTCTTTATATTTCATAGCCGAATCTCCCTTTATTCCTTGAACAATGTCCACAATGTTGAACCTATGGACACCTCATTTTACGTTGTATTGTGCCATTTTTGTTGTTACTCAGTGCAGCAACTGAAGATAAGTAGATAACTCTTTTATTGCAAAACATCAACAAGTAGAGCTGGAAATTACTTCATGGGGAAACCCAAACATAACTCTTTTATTTTTACATTTAGAACATGAGGGACAATCTACTTTAAGCTGTTGGATGCTTCTGATTAGGATAACATTCACAGTGATTTGAAGGAACTTTATTCACTGGAAATGCTTGCTATTCACTGTGAATGAAGCATTTCCAGCTAACTTTAGGATATCTTTATTCAGAAGCTTCTGATTAGGATAACATTCACAGATAACTTTTATTCACTTATGCATACATATTACATATTAGTATGATTTTAATATTATCGATAACTTCGTATGATGCCATGAATGGACGAGTGGGTGTATATAATGATAAGACCGGACAAGATAGGTGGATAATGTGATCGCATCTGTTTGACATAGTTTCAAATTATTTATTAATTATGGGTTAAAAGTTAAGTTTGTATGTATATAAAGCCCAAACCCTCCTATTAATAGTTATTTTTGAAGCCACATTTAACTTTCTCAAAATATCCTTGTATAATATCATAATTACTATATTATATTTTACTTAATTGGATTATAGTTATATCCTAAGCATATTGTTCACAACTCTTGCAAAGATTTTACTGTGCAAGAAAATACTAGTAGAGTTAAGGATCAAGGAGGACATGTAATTATTGTAAGACAAGAGGACATAATCTTAGCTGTTGATGTGATAAAACTAGCTGTTGAGATTAATTTTGGTTTTTAATTAAATTAGGCGGTTGGATTTGCAAAAAACACGGGCGATTGGATTTGACAGTTATTTTTTGATTAAATCTCATTTATTGGATTATTAATAATCAACGATGAGATTATGTCTCACCATCTTATCAAAAGTTAGATGTCCTCTTAGAACCCTGTTCTTGTATGATAATAATTAAAATATATATTTTTGAATTTTTTTAATAGAATAAATCTAATGTATCAAAGAAGAAAAAATTATTCTAAAAAAACTCTCATATTGACATATGAAGGAACTTTGACGAGCAGAGAGCCAAACGAGCCCTAATAAAAATCCCAAATCGAGTCGAGAAAATGCTTGGCGGACTTTACGGCGATCTTCCACCGCCGTCGTCGACGCCCGACGATGACAACTCCAAAGCCGCAAACGCGTCTGCCTCCACGCCATCAGTCTGGTCCAGTAGCACCAAGATGGCTCCCGCCGCCCTCCGTAAACCCGCTTCTATCTTAGCGCCCCCACACTCCGTTCTCAAATCTCAGAACAAACCCAAACCCTCCCGATTCCCAAGGTAGTCGTTCCATCAACTCCTGCACCGGATGCTGGATTGAAGAGTCCGGTGTATCAACCGGCTTTGGTTGGTGTGAATGCGCATGTGATTGAAGGAGTATGATCCGGCTAGGCCTAATGATTATGAGGCGTTTAGGAAGGAGAGGAAGCGGAAGGCGGCTGAAGCGGAGATGAGGAGGAGGCAGAGGAAGAGGAGAAGGAGAGGGAAAGAAGAGAGAGGGAGAGGGAGGCTGAGAGGGATAAGGAGAGGGAAGCTAGGTTGAATGTTTCTGGTGAGGAGGCTTGGCAGAGGAGAGCTGCTTTGAGTGGTGGTGGTGGAGGGGGAGTGCCGCCTAGGTCTCCTTCGCCGCCACAGAATGTTGATGGTTTTAGTATTGGGAAGAGTGACACGGTGGGACTGGGGGTTGGGGCGGGTGGACAGATGACTGCTGCACAGAGAATGATGGCTAAGATGGGGTGGAAGGAAGGGCAAGGACTTGGAAAGCAGGAACAAGGAATTACTACTCCTTTGATGGCTAAGAAGACTGATAGGCGAGCTGGGTGATTGTTAATGCCAGTGAGTCCAAGCAGGATGAAAGTAAAGGGAGTCAACTTCAATGGTCCGCCAACCCGGGTTTTGCTTCTCATGAATATGGTATGTATTACCCTCTCTTTTAATATTCTCTTTTTGCGGTATAGTTTTCTAGTATTTGGGGTTTTATACGAATCAAAATCAAACTCACTATCAGGCGCCTGTTTCTTTCTCTTGCATTTCAGCCTCAATGTCGATATACTTAGATTTTAGAGTTTACCCAAAAACTCGACTTAGTTATTTCATAGATGATCTCAAATGAGTATGTGGCTATTAGTGCCAACACCTTAGTTGGTATATGTTTAACTGAACAGCTTGCCTGTTGTTCATTACATTGACTGACTATGATTGACAATGAGTTGAAGAAAGTGTTTGACTTCACACATAAAATTCTATACATTAAAATTTGAGAACTCGTATGGGAAAAATACTCTTGTTGATGGAAACATCTTGCACAGTAGGGAATTAACTGATATTTAGTCACAAGGTAAATGTGATAGTACATACAAATACATGTGCTATTAAATGTAAGACATCTATATGTGGACTTTTTAAGTTCAGAGACAACATCCTGAACTAAATCCCCATATTTTCTATTGGATGAAAATTGGTTCTGAGAGTTGCAATTGTTTTCTTATGTCTCTGCATCTTCCATATTTTCACCATTATACATTTGAGAACTTCTCTCATGTTGCTGTCATTTTCTTGAACAAGTCATCTGTATGTTTCTGGTTTTTTCTTTGGTCTGTAATATGATCATGTGGCATTGTTATTGGTGTGTATTTTTGATTTCGATTAATACTGTCATTAGTGTGGCTAGTTAGCATTCTCAGAGTAATGCACCAATCTTATCAGCATGTTGTCTGCTTGAGCTCAGGCATATTGGTTTTGAGAGGATCTTATAATTGGTGTTCAACATTAGGCTCATCTTGTTACCCTATTCAGGCCCAGCTTCTGAGTTGTGGTAGATTTTTTGTGCGAAAGATAGAATAGCATGTGTTGGTACCGATTTTTCTTGAACATGTAGTATAGATTGGAAGGTCTATCTATCCTCCCAGTTTCTTTAAGTTCTTCCTGTTTGGAATTAAGCAACTGATGTCTTTGTTTATAAGATGTGAAATACCATATTTATCTGATGAGAAATGAATAAAAATTTATTTTGGCAACTTGATAGTTACTAATTTTGACTTCTTTTGAAGGTGGGTCCTGGTGAGGTAGATGATGATCTAGAGGATGAAGTAGCATCAGAGTGTGCGAAATATGGAACAGTTACCCGGGTACTCATATATGAAGTGGTGGATCCAAATTTCCCAGCTGATGAGGCAGTTAGAATCTTCATTCAGTTTGAAAGATCAGAAGAGACAACGAAAGCTTTTGTTGACTTAGACGGGCGTTTCTTCGGTGGTCGAGTTGTCCGAGCGGCTTTTTATAGTGAAGAAAGGTTCAGCAAAAATGAGTTGGCTCCATTGCCAGGAGAAGTCCCTGGTTTTTAATTTTATGCTAATGCCTGGACTATTCAAGGTGGTATTTGAGCTGAGTTGGCGTGTATCCATTGCAGATTTGCAGTGACTTGACAGGCAACCAACATTCATCTATTAAAGATAGCCTAAACATTTTTATGTTATGATGCTAGACTTGGTTTTTCCCTTTGCAGTCCAATGTAACCTTTTTTGATGCCAGTTTAACTTGTATCTGCCTAGAGTGTAGGTTTATGGTCCAATGGTTGTTAGGTTTGTCAAGGGGATGAAAGCCAATATTAGTTAGAAGTAAGACAGGGGAGGAGAGTGGAGGGGAAGAAGAGGATGAAAAACTGAGAAGGGAGAGTTTCTTAATTGTTGCATATCTTGTAATTGAAATATTACGAGTTTTTATAATCTACTTACAATCTTATACAGGGTCAACAATCATTTTCTGTCAATAAGTTACTTATGGATGCACTTGTAAAGGTTCCTCTGGAAGATATTTTCTGGACTTGATCCTAATACAGCATCTCAATTCATCTCCTGCATTCTGGCTCTAATTCATTTCCAAAAGAACACATACCTCTTATGTAGGGTTTGCTTGAAATATTAAGCCATGGTTGGATGTTGACATGAGAGATATTATTGTATTGGACATGGATCATGGAAGTTTTTTTGGAAATCACCGGCAAGTGTTATCGTGGCAATTCAAGGTCTGGTCTCTCATCAAGCTCTTCTCTCGATGATTCATCAGGAAATGCATCCGGATAAATAGCCAAGATTCTCCCTTTAATGCCCCTGTCATGAATCAATGATATATTTATACAGCTTACCCATCAACCAGTGTCTCAGATAAAAACGATGCTATGGTGACAAATGAAAAAGTGGTAGGCAAGAACGCATGGCTTCTTAAGATCAAGCAAAAAATGTAGATAGAAATAGAACCCCTTTACATGTTCAGGATGTGATAAGAAGCTTTATTATTAAAACATGCGAGTGCAGAGCCAATTCATACAAATACATACTATGCAGCTGCTTACAGCAATGAAGAATTGAAGTTACCACATGCTGTGTTAGATTGGGAATATCAGCATTCCACAATTCATAAACTCAAACAAATATGGCCAAAATTAGGGGAAGAAAAACACACATAATAGCCCTCGCTAGAGGCAACATTTAAACTGAACTTTCTAATGAAGCATCCATCCAGTAGGATAAATAATCTTTTGCGGGAAGTCAAGGTGCAACTACAAGCAATAACCTTGCTGTTTTACGCAGCACAAAGGTATCAGATTCAAACTACTGAGAGCTAACAATTAAAAACAAAGTTCTTTGTTGGTTGAACTTATATATCAACCATTAAGTTCAAGGCCTATATACACTCAAAACGTGAACTTAATTTGAATTAATGGTCCAATTTTTTACTTCAAAATAAATGCTAAGTAATCTTAGTTGGTATTAACTTCTTCAGTTCATATTTATGTTTAAGTTCATGTCCTAAGAACCCTGGTGATTTAACTGAAAATGCATCAAAAAGGCAACCCATAAATATGGACAAACGCTGAGAAGAGATCTTGAAATGATACTTTGAGGTACACGAGTTGAAAATTGAAGAAATTAAATGCAACACCAAGTCACAAACCTCCCATAAAAATTATATAACTATATCAGCTTGTAAAGATTTAATCATAAGACAGTCCACGTAAGGATAATGCTGGTCACTCGACTACAGTTCATGTAAAATGAAACAGTTGAAAAGAAGCAAACTTTGTAGAGCCAATAGACCAACTTAAAAAAAAGTTTTGTTCTTATTGTTCACGACTCATGCAAACCACATATTACCTTAAAACCCAACCATTAGGTTTCAGTATAGACTATAGAGACTGTATAGCAAGGGGACTAAGCTAATAGTACTGCATTAAGACAAATGGGACAAGAAAGAACATTTGGTACAACTAACCATAAGATACTATTTCTGAATCAGTACAACTAACTAAACATTTGGTACAACTAACCATAACATACTATTTCTGAATCAGTAAGGACAGAAAGTTTCGTTGAATTTTTGAATCAAAAGTCTAAACAGGCATTGAATGAGTAGGAAGTTGAGGAGGATAAACACATCTGCTATTTGAACATGATCATAAACTCGTATACACATTTGAGGCTGTTAGAGGACCACATTGCTGTTATGTTAAAACAAAGAGAGCCAAACATACTAACAATTATCATACAAATCTGTTATCAAGGAAACCAACAGTTAACTTACTTAGCGAATCCTGTGGGTATAAGTCCAGAAAAGACTGAAAAATCAAGGATGCTTCACAGACAATATAACAGAAACTCTCTTCTAGCAAAAGATCGAACCTTCCATTCACAGCAATATTGATTAGTTACCTCATAAAAATAAAATGTCTCTGTATATTGCAACTACCTTAGAAATGCCGAATAAGATAGTCCACAAGATAGATATAATTCAAAGGAATTCCTCTCGACCTACATGCAACTCATGCAGGAACTAAATTGCACTCTACATGAAACTTATATATTATCGAGCCTTACAAAATTAAGCATAAATCACGTGTATAACATTTAAAGCCCTTTAATACCTGAGCTTCAGGAAAATGTAATCAAGATCAGACTTCATGGATTTCAACAAATGGGTATTTGCAGAGAAGTCAGACGAAACCTCAGCGAAACAATTTTGTGAAAAATCATTGAAATGAGAAAGCACAGCATTACTGTCCTGCAGCCTGCCCAATCTGCAAAATGTAAATACAAATTGAATAGGAATTTTTTGAAACATGTATATGTAAAATATTGTGCGGATGGATTGATTACATGAGCATTTGGTGTTGCTTGAGCGATTCGATGTCGCGAGTGTTGATTAGGGTTTTGAATTGCTTCGATATTTCCGCTGACATCATTGAACCACCAAATAATATGATTTATTTAATAAACTATTTTAAATGATGGCTTGACAGTTGCACTTAAATGGACGATGATAGGAGTTATTTTTTGAAAGAGATAAAAAAGATAAAATTGTTGAGTTGGATTAATGAGAGGTTGAAATTGAATTTATTACTCAATTAAAAATTTCTAAAAGTTATAAATGGTTTGTATGGAAATGGTTCAAGAGACATAAAGATATCATTTCAACCGTTGATTTCTATCAATCCAAAGGTTAATATTAATAACCGTCCCCGTGCTTTTTGCTAATTCAATATAAATTTACTAAAACTAAATTTAATCTCAACCGCCAGATTAATCTAAACCAACGGTTGAGATTAAGTCTTTATGTCTCACAAAAATTTAATGTCCTCCTGGAATTCAACATTGGTTTGTATTTTATGGTTTTATTTGAATTGCATAATCTATACTATTTATACTCTACTAAGAAAAAGTTCTAGAAGAACATGTATATTGTAATAGGATGGAAGGATACGATCTCAATTGTTGATTTTAATCAATCCAATAGTGGATATAAAATAACCGTCAATCTCCAACCGTCCATGCATTTTGCAAATTTAAGACCAAAATTAATATAAAATAACTTTAATCTCTATCGTCAAATAATAAAACCAACAACTCTTATATATAAAGTAGAAAGATATCAATTGACGATTTTTTTGAAAGGCACTTTTCAAAAACAGAAAATACTCCTGCTTTAATAACTAATTATTAAATACTCCGTACAACATTATGTAATTAGTGTACAACAATTATATTTCATCATTTAATAATCACGTTTTACTTTCTTGCACAGGAAAATTTGTGCATATATATACTCATGTTGTATTATAAATTATATTGTATATTTTAATTATAGATGTATAAGAATGATAAGTAAATATAAGTAAAATGAGGGGTATTTTCGGAATAATAAATGTGACTTCACAAAATTAACTGTTAATACAACCCATTGTGTTTTAAATATAGAATAGATATATGGCCCCATGATAGAGTGGATCTTTTTTTGGTACAAAGAATATTACTTATGACAAACCATTCCAAGACGGACACTTGTATAATAACCTAAATAACTTGTCACAACATGCTCCTCAATAGTATGACCATGACCTCTTTTTTGTCCATCCAAAATTCTAGTTTCCCAATAGAATCTACTATTGATATACACAAAGATTGGGAAACACTACAAGTTTGCAAAGTTCTGAAGAAAAAACTAAAGAAAAAATCCACACTTGGAAATGCAAAGCATCATCATCCATAACGGAACGACAGTCTATTTTATGATCCTTGGGGACAGGAAACAACCCATGATGCGCCATATATCAATATGTGCCATCAGATAGTACAGTGTTGGCCTGGCTCGAATTGTTATGGGAATTATGCTGTGAGCTGTCCCCTGCTGCCACTTCTTTTTGTTGGTCATCTTTTTTCTTGTCATTTAAAAATCGACCACCGCAGCCTCTTGCTCTACGTAAAGCATGCAAATGACGAGACTCGTGCAAGTATGGCTGCCAGTTAACACAAAAACACTGTTAGAGTAAATGAAAAGAAGAAAATCTGAACTCGGACAACCAACATTAAGGCATCTAGTGGTGTAGAACTTGAGGGTTAACGCTATAGAAGGGCAGTGAAGCCACTGAGGCAGATTTTTTTATTGATATCTAACTCAACAGAGGCAAAGGTTTGCTACACAACAAAACATGAAGGTAACTGGTAACTTATTGCCATCACAATATCAGTCAACAAAAACATGAAGTGTGGCATAGTTGCTTTTGGCATGCATCTAAATAAGCAGACAACAGACTGGCAATAACTTGGTTTCCACACAAAATAAGTTACCTTGCGAGATTTTATGAGCTTCTTCTCAGATTCAGCTTTGGCACGGGATTGACGCCGGCGTAAGATGCCATGGTACTGTTTAGCATTCACAAACACAGGCTCTTCAACTGCATCTGATGGCAAAGGGACTCCAGCCGGCTGCATTCCCATCAGCTGCATATGCACCTGCAACTAGTGGTCAGTTTGCTTCCGAGCGCATTGACATAGTATACTGTCAAACTACAATGGAGTGATTTAAAATGGTTGTGGGGAAATGTATTGATATGATACCGCAGGTTGAGGGTTGTATGCCTGTGAAGGGAATGACGCTTGATCGTAAGGAGCAAATATGCTTCTGTAATATGGATCTGGGTATGGATAAGCACCTGGTGGCTAAAATAAATAACAAAAGCTGAGATTAAAAATTAAACAAATAAAAAGCGAACTGAACAACGAATACAATAGTGATTAGAGGCGAGATATATCGCCTGTCAGAGGTCAGCCAGCAGGCAAAACAAAGCACCATTTCAGGAGCGACCCATTTAACAAGGAATAGGAAAAATAAGAAACAAGCCAACAACAAACAGAAAAGTCCATATCAACTGGATAGTGCTTTGTTAAGTGCTTCGGATAAATATTGTGTACAAAAATTGGACAAAATGAAAATACCACTCCAAGCTGAGAGGGAACTGTATATTGCATATCCGGAGCAGGAACTCCGGAGTGAGAAATCAAAACGTCAGCAGCGGCATGATTTTGAGGTTCACTCAAATTCTGTCGCTCCACTGCCTCACTATTATCTGCAGTTGAGATTGCTTTCAGATACTAATACATTGCAAACTGACTTTTAACTATTCTCTTGAATAATTTAAATATTTTTTTGTTGAAAACATCAATTTATCAAGCAACCAGAAGACGATTAAAAAATTTAGCAACTACGACACGGCTTTATGGTGCTAAACATTGATTTTAGCAAGGAGGGACATGAAATACCTGACGGATCACGCACAAGAGAAGTCATGATGGGTTCTTCCTCTTCTTCAGCAGAAAGACGATTAAAATCTGAATAATCGAATAAAAACTTAAGAATACAAAACCCAAATCTCTGCAGTAATCGAGCAATACACAGCTGACAGATGAACAAAAGCATAAATCAATCGGTTCATACCACGAGCGATATAATGAAAAAAGTGAATCAATCAGGCGTACAGATCATTTGATGAAACTCGACAAACAGCCTACGAATACGATATACTGAAAAGAGGATGCTAGAGGAGTGAATTGACGATAGATTAGTGGAATCGAGTTAAGAATTTTAGGGTTCCAAAATTGGGGGAAAATGTTTACCTTATCGAGAATCTAATGAGAATTGGGACTTCGCGTCGGGTTTCGGGTTTGAGTGAAGGAGAGTCGTACGCGTGTTTTATTTGGTGGAACACGATTAGGGCATACTGTTTCAGATTAGGGAATAACATCATATTTCAACTCATTAATTCCTTTTCAATGTCTGTTAATACCTGTTTATTCTATACAGGAAAGTGATCAGGTATAAAGTGTTAGTTTTGATATAAAATATAAAATTATCCCAATCATAGATTGATTTCAATCCAACGGTTTATGTTTATTTCAATATACATAGTCCATAATTTCCTATTGTATGGTTCCAGAATCATATAATTCACAATTTTTCAATAATGGGTACATGGCAGTGGCGGAAACATTAAAAGATATTCGGCGTAGGTTGGATGTTGGTTGATTCCGAGACGAAACAGGAAGACGAGATCGGCAACACAGGATGACGAACACGGCTATGCAGATGACGAAAACGGCGACACAGATTCGACGGAGGCAGATTCTTTGTACGATTCCGCAGAACGAATTGTTTGACCTAATCCGAGGAGAGATTTATGGGATTTGACGAACAAATCTTAATTTTATAAATTACAATTCTGATTTAATTACGATATATTTAATTCCAAATTTGGTAACTATTTAATTTAAATTTGTTCAAAATCTGAGCCGTTGATCTTCTTTTTTAACGGATAATATTAGTGTATATTTTATACACTTAAGGGACTTTATACCAGATCCCTCCCCTTCTATATATAAAGCATGAATGTGTAAATTCACGGTTACTTTTGAAGTCACAATTCAGCTTCAGAAAATAATATTCTTCGATTTCATATTTACACATTTGATCTTCTTATTAACTATATTATAAACTATATTAACTACTAGTAAATGACTAAATGTTATAGGCTAAGTAATATTGCTGTCAAAATTGAAATCGAAAGGATAAATATTGAATTCTTTCTTGGAGAATAATTCTCCTATGGACAAAATAATAAGGGTTACAAATTGTAAAATGTTTGAACATATAAATTATCTTGATTATTTATGTGGTATATAATTAGTTAATTACTACAAATATTGAGGGATAGAGAGTGAGGGATAGAGAGTGAGGGATAGAGAGTAGTAAGAACAACAAAATTAAGTATTTGACATATGTTTCATATTGACATATTGATGGTCTGTTGAATGGAGTTATTTTATAAATGTTCAAGATTTTAGGTTTTTTCTAGGTTTTTTTGTTGAAAAGCACTCTTTTAATAACTGAATTTTAACGAAACTACCCCTTCAATTTTTTTGATATAACCACCAATCAATTAAGAAATCGTTAAATTGTGATACTCCATCACCGTTCCGGCGTCTTTTGCCAGAAAAATTAGTCGTTGACTTAGTTGAGCATGATGTAAATCAAAATTCTCCATTTATATATTAACCATTGAACTTTAATTTGACTTCATATTTCATACTCATTTAATTGAAGAATTGATCATCCAAAACCTATAATCCCCAATTTCTACATCCACAAATTCAACAAATCGAAATTTTTTCTCAAAATTGATCTTTATTAATGTTCATTTAACTTTATTTTGAGTTCATGGTGTTATTAGATTATTTTTGTATCCAAATTGGATTTAAATCATGCTCAACGATCAATTTTCCAGCAAAAGACGTGAGAAACGGCGATGGAATGATTTCTGAATTGAATGGTGGTTATGCAAAAAAAAATTTGAAGGAGTGGTTTCGTTAAAATTGAGCTATTGTGAGGGTGGTTTTCAACAAAAAAAAACTCTTATTTCTATTGATCACATCATTTTTGGAAAACACACCATTTCTTGTAGGGTTAAATATTTGATAGGGTCAGCCCGAACTCTATATACGAGCCTTAAGGTTCGGTCGGCCGTCATTTTACATACTTTTTTACATAATCAGGGTACGTAAAATTACGGCCGTGTAGGACTTGGGTTCACCCAATTTAAGAGAACCTATGAAGCCCCAGCCCTATATTCTTTACAATTTACGATTCAATACATGAACAATGATATTATATAAATAGAATATTATACATTTAAATATAATCAAGCTTATACTTAAAATTTACTAGTATTTTAATACACATCGTTTAATGTGTAAATAATTATGTAAAATAATTTTAGATTAATACAAATTGAATACTTGAATTGTAAGTAAATAAAATATGTCTTCAAAAATCATATTAGGGAACTTATTTATGGAGGACTAAAGTGTTAGGAGTATTTTTGGGGAAAAAATATGGCTTCAGCCCAAGTAATCGTAAATAACACCCCTTGTATTTTATATATAGGAGAGATTAAAATAGACGGATGTCTCTTCCGATCATATAATCAACGACGCAATTCAGCTCCACGTCCAAGGGCGACAGCGAGGAAGACAAGCCTCCAATGGAACAACAGGAAGAAGAGGCGAAGAGCCTCCACGCATGGGTGGAGGAGGGCGACAGCGAGGAAGATAAGCCTCCAAGGGAACAACAGGAAGAAGAGTCAAAGAGCCAACATGCACAGGGCAAGAGGTAGGCAACAAGCCTCCCACAAGGGAGGCACACTTCTCACAAAATGTGAGAAATGATGCATCCAGGGCGACTCGAACTCGAGCGCTCTTGGTTGATAGAAACTTTATCCGAGAGTTGATCAGTAATATCTAACAAGTGAAATTAAATCAATAAATACCATCAGTGGTTGAGATGATATTTAAAAAATATATCGTCAAATTTAATTTAAAACTAATTTTAATCTCAAATAACAGATTAATCAAGACCAATAGTTGAAAATGTGAGATTAAATATTTTTTTCTCACATAAATGTACTTACGAGTTAACCTAATACATAAAAATCAAATTCGATTTTTTTGCCTGAGGTACAAGTCATTTTTGTCGATTGCACATTCTAGAGATTACGACTCAGTGATATTTGCGAATTTTGCTTTTCCTATAACAGACATGATGATAAAAAATCTCAATTGATTAGAATCTTACACGGATTGATAGAATGTGACCTTTTAAATAATAATTTACTGGACATAATTACAAGTGAGAAAATGAATCAAAAGGATAATAACAGGCATTGATTGATAGCATTGTAAGTATAATATGAGCGTTCAAGTACATTTTTATGTTTAAACTACATTCGTAAAGTCACATCTCAATCATACATTTCATTCAAGTGGGACAAAAAAAATTAAGAAGAAACTTTGTGTTTGTACCAGTAAACTCTTGGATGTTTTTAAACCAAAGATATATTTGAGCATAAATTTGAGAGTGATCACTTTACCTAATATGACCTACCTACTTACTACTTGACAACTCGAAAAGACATAACATGATTTCCTTTCTCTTATGACTACAACACAAGTTCATATGACAAAAAATTGAATCACATGTTTAAAATGTGATTTGATCGAGAAAGATATTTATGGTGAGTAGCTATTTTTTTTTTTTTTTTTGATTGCTATGGTGAGTAGCTATTTAAAAAGCATTATTCGTAATACATTATCTATGTGAAACGCAATCATTCAATCCTTCTTTTAACTTTATTCTTATTAAAGAAAGGCCAGAATGAATGATTGATAATGAGGTGAACCGATTGGTAATGCCTCAAAGCCAGCTCAAACGTATGGAATTTCCTGCACGCGTCTTTCATCATTTTTCCTTTCCGCGTCCAGTGAACTTTTCTTAATTACTTATATAAAATGATCAACTCATCCAAGAAGCTCAAACTCACTAAGGCAATGGATCTGCCGCGGAGATTGATCAACTCCGATCTCCATCTCCAACTTCCCTGCTTTCTTGCCTCCCTACTCCAATTCTTCTTCTTTAAAATCGACACTCAACATCGCGTAAAATCTAAAACAACAGTCGAAAGTAACTTCAACAATTATAAACCGGTCAAGTATATCAACCGGGACGATGATATACGACGCGATCAGTCGAATCTAAGTTACCATGTGCTGTTTGGTGGTTTGTTAATGATTTTGGCTTTGGTGGCTGTTGGAACAAAGAAGCTTGCGTTTGGGATTACAGTCTCCGCTTTTCTACTGCTTGTTTTGGAGTACGTTGGACTTCAGTTTATTTTCCAATCTGCTATGTATTTAGGGTTTCGGTCACAAGAGGATTATCCATATGTCTCTAACAAGCTTTTGGAAACATGTAATGATGATTCGGCTATACACACCAACAGAAACACCTCGTCTGGTGAAAATGATATTGTGGATCAGATCAGCAGTTGTTGTCACATTTCAGGGAATCTCGTTACCTTACGGAATGTATTGGATGAAAAGAACACTGCCGTAAAAGAAGAAGACTTTGCGGACATAATGACATCAGGGATCGCTAACCGAAGATCTCGTAGAGCAATATTAAAATCAAAGATCATTCATATACTAGTACCTAAGAAACTTAGGCATTCAAAGAATCGAAAGGGGACCGAAGGTAAAATGAAGGATCATTATGCAGCTGTAAAGATAAAGGAAGAAGGGCCTAATAGCATTGGCATTTTGACAATACGGCAAGTGATTTGTGAATCTGAACCCGAAAGCGAAGAATGTAATTCATTTCACCTTCCGCTTGGAGCTGCTAAAGTTGATGATAGGAAACAAACTGTAGATTTAAGTTTGCAGTCAGATCATTCTCTCAAATCTGAAGCAGAATGTGAGGAGATCTTTGGATCAGGTCACTCTTCTTATGAGTTTGCGAAAAGTTGTGATGCCTCAAGTAGAGTGGTGGCATCAAACACTGAGATAGATGACAGAGGTAAGTCACGTTACGCGATGCTTGTGGTAATTGTGCTTGCCGGGCTTATTGGAGGGAGGATACTGTCTTTTTTACTAGCCGTTGGTTACTGCTGTATCCTCGAATACATTTGCAAGTTGAGGAAAAGGAATCTGGCAAGCAAGTTTTTATCTCCTGTTCGGAGATGATACGATACACAGTTTTGTTTTTTTTGTGTTTGGAAGACATGGTTCTCACCACTTGGTGCGTATTTGGTGGGTTTGATACGGTTTGCAGGAAGTTTAGTCTTCAGAGGGATAAAAAATGAACAAAAAGAGAAGCTTAGAGGGATTCACAACTAGATGTGTTGTGCTTTACAAAAATGCAGATTGAAAAGAAATATACATTTGATATCTTCATTCAACCTGTGCATATTATTCATGCCTCACTTATCCTGAAACAGCAGATTTATTCCACAAATATTATTGAAACATCAAATCAAACACTAGAAAATTAGTGAGCTAACGATTCTCGGTAGACACGAGCTAAAAATGAAACTTCTCAAAATTAACCAACAGTGCAAATTGAAACCATGGATACACGAAAAAAATAGCATTTTTACAACTACCATGATAAACCCACGATTTTATAAAGAAAATGTACCATAGATATGAAGGGTTGCCATATGGGAATGGAAGGAATGACACAAGAGAGTCTGTAAATCTTATGGTTCCACGGTTGTAACTTGCTGCCATTCGCCATCAACAGCCTCTTTCCACAATGTTACTTGGTTATTACCATCAGCTACAGCCAACAAATTTCCAGTTAATGACCAAGAAACCCTCCAAACAGGAGCATTAAAATCCTTCAAGACCTTTCCCTCCCATTGATCCCCTTCCTTAGCAACAGTCCATATAACAACAGTCCCGTCCTGAGAAGCACTAGCGATTGTTGACTTGGGTAATCCCAAGTTTGGGGCCCATGCAACATCCCTGACCCAATCAGAGTGCATTTGAAGAGCTGGGAAACAGTCCATCCTCCAAGCACCATTGTACAGTTTCCACACTTTTACAGTGTTGTCACAGCCCCCAGAAACCAGTTTCTGCACAGTGTCCATCATCCCTGAACCGACCAAAGCACCAGGGGCCATGGATGGAGCCCATGAAACTGAAGTAACTCCGACAGGGTGAGCTTGATCTATCTTAGTAGTCTCCCAGCCACCATCACTTCGTGCTGTGAACACTGAAATGTTACCATCAGATGATCCACATGCTAAACAAAGACCCAACTCATGTGGTGCCCAAGCAATAGAGTTAACAGACGACTTATGGTCGCTGAAGACATGAGCCTGCTGCCAGTCATTCTGGTTGTTTTCCTCCAGATAATTACTTTGCCATCATAGGAACAAGATGCAAGTATGGATCCAAATTTCGGATGCGCCCAAGCAACCTGCCAAACAGGTCCTTGATGGCCAGTCAAAGTAGCTAAATGTTGTGCAGCAGAGTTAGAGCTAACACCAATTATCTTGATTGTCATATCTGATGAACCTGTAGCAAGACGTTTTCCATAATAATCCATCACAACATCATGAACTATGTCCTGGTGACCCGATTCAATTTTCTGAGAAGGCATCTTTGTAGACTTTATTTTTCCTTATTAACCAACCTATAAGACATGGAAAAAAGGAGGTTAGCCCATTTTTTCATCAGCCAGAAGAGACAAGTTTAAGATAAACAACCGCATCCAATTTTTGAAACACACTGTTTTGTTCTACTGTGAATGAAAACAAACTAAAGACACTAAAATCCTGTATTCTGATATTGTACATTGCAAAACATGGAAGGCTACTTTCTGAGTCTAAAGCACTTATTAAGGACTATTTAAGGAAATGAATGAATATGAAAAGTATGAGAATTCATAAGCATGCCTTGATACAAATCTGCATCTAATGTAAACTACATCGTAATAAAAAATAATTCCACGTAGAATGAGACTCGAAACTATCAACTCCATTGTAAATAAACAAACCCTAGCATCTGTTTCCAACTAAAACATAACTAAATTCATATTCAATCACCTGATAACCTGATCAATCAATTAAATAGAATCACACATGATGAACTAGACCACTTTGCTCGATACATGAATACATATTCTGCAAATATCAACAGTGAATGTGATCTAGCACGCAAAGCCCTAAAGCCACATACTACAATTCCACTAGAGCGCCAAACAAGACATTACAACCGATCCACAATCCACAAAACCTGGCCGATCAGCATTAATACTGTTCCAACAACCGGAACAACAATGAATCAACATTTGATCCGTCAAATCAATCAGCAATCTACTAGATCAAGACTCAAATACACACAAAAGCAACAACAATCGAACAAAATTAAATACATCTACACAACTCAATCCGATTAAGTGCATAATACGAAAACAGATCCAAAGAGCGGTGTACATAGATCTGACCTTTCCGACACAGGTCGATCCGCAGCGACGCCAAAACCAAAACGTCGACTCGATATTGATTTTTATCTTTAAGGTTATCAGAGGGAGATTTGTAGCTCCGATTCAGTTTTTTCATATTTACGAAATCGCCCCCAGACTTATATATTATTACGGTATTGTCTTGGACTTTGCTGCTAGAGCTGCTAATGTTAGGAGTCTTTATGGGGAGTCTCATTGACAGTTGCAATCAAAAGTATGTCATCTTTCCTGGAGAAATGTACACGCTTTCATTCTACGAACAGGCAGCATCTTTGTTGATACTTTCTTGTGTAACAGGTTCATTCAGTTTAAGTTTCGATGTATGTTTTTGACCTTTGCACGCAATGTGTTTGATGAAATGACTAAGCCAGATGTTTATTCTGGTAATGCTATACTGAGTGCTTTTTGTAAACCTGGTAAGTTGAGTCAAGCCAATGATATGTTTCGTGAGATGCCAGAGAGGAATGAGGTTAGTTGGAAATGTGTTATTAGTGCGTCGGGGAAAAGTGTGGAGCAGAGATATGCGTTGGATGGTATTCAGCAAGTGTCATGGCCTTGCTGTTAAGGTTGGGCTTGATATATAAGGGGAATGCGATGATGGTATGTATATGAAGTGTAAATGTTTTTGGATGCCTTGAAGGCTTTTGACTAATTTCCTGAGCATATTGAAGTTACTCTTATGGCCATGATGAGTGGGTCATCTGAGGATGGTCAAGTAAAAGAAGTGTTTGTTATGTTTCGATGGATGCATGAGAATGGGGTTCAAATTGATTCTGTGATGCATGAGAATGGGGTTCAAACCTTGGAGTTTTTGATATGTATAATCATAGAGAAATTCCCTGGTTGGTACCACAAATTCATAATTTGGTGGTGAAACCTGGTTATGAGGAAGAACTTCACCTCAGTAATGCGTTGCTGGATATATAAGCGAAGAAAGAGGATATATGGATACTGCTGAGATAGCTGGAATGTCATGATAGCTGGGTATGATTTAGAAGGTCAAAGCAAGAAATCTTAGAGCTCTTCCAACCGGACTGAGGTTACTTATATCAATATGTTATGTGCATGCATTAAGTGTGGAGTCATAAATATTTATGACCTGAAATTTTCGATAGCATGTTCTGCCCAAGCCCGAATTCTTGGAATGCAATGCTTTCAGGGTATTCTCATTGCAAAAATCACAAAGATGCTCTGTAATTGTTCAGGGAAATGCGATTCTGTAGTGTCTTGCTCATGAAACCACTAGTTCTATTGTTCTAAGCTCATGCTAAGGGTTAGGGTTTCTGAAAAGTGGGTAACAAATCCATGCATCCTCTCTAAGGTCTGGTATTTATGGCTATATTTATGTTGCGAGTGGACTTATCGGTCTGTACTTGAAATGTGGTAGGCCTGAGTTTTCCAAAAGGATATTTGATATGATGCAAAGAGACAGTTATAGTTTGTTGGAATGCCGTGATGGCTAGTTTGTCAAATGAATCTAAAGATGACAGCTCTTCAGATGTTTACACATATGAGGCAAAAAATATGTCCCTCACATTTTCTATTGCAGCAGTACTAAGTTGTTGCTCCACATTGTCATTGTTGCTTCAAGGGATTCAGGTGCACGCTCAAATATTAAAAGATGGAAACATAAAAGATGTCTATGTGGCAATGCTCTTATTGATGTGTATTGTAAATATGGTGAACTAGGTTGTGTTAGTCATTGATGTGTATTGTAAATGTGGTGAACTAGGTTGTGCTAGTCTTGTGCTTGACGGAATATCCGATAGAAATACAGTTTCATGGAATGAGTTGATTCACGGAACAGGCATGAGAATATTGTGTTCCACTCTATGAAAACATGATTCAGTCAGATGTGAAACCTGATGTTATATCATTTGTTTCTGTTCTAACCGATTGTATTCATGCAGGGGGCCAAGTATCCTGCCAGATTTTAGATAACACGTAAATTGAATCAGAACATAAAGACTTATATAACGTAGTGGAGTTGTGTTTGATCCTGTCTTAGGAGGGTTGAGATTGAATCCTAGTTTTGTAATTTTAGTTTTGATATTTTTAAGATAGTTTTTAACATTATACTTATTAATGTATATTGAACTGCAGCTTAAAGTTGTTTTAGCCTAGTGGGTTGGCTTAGTTTTAAACTGAGGGGTTGAATTCGATTCTTAGTAAGGTATGATTTTAATTAATCTCGTTATTCTCTTTTTACCCCTAACTCAGAGGTCTGAATCCGCCATTGTGCACAAAGGTCATATCCTACTCTTGTGATCCATTTTTATCTTATAGAGGGGTCACATGTTACCTACAGGGGAGTTGGTCAAACACAAGCCAACTGGTGTACATCAGGGTTTAGATCCGTTGTAGATAAAAACAACATCAACAAACTAGTACAACGTGCTTTATAAAGACTACACAACTGAAACAAGATGACAAAAAACATAAGAAAGTGGCTAAAGAGCCACACAATTACGGGTTCAGATCCGGTACTACGTACAAATGAAAAATATAAAAATAATACAAAATAATAATTTATTATGTAACAATATATCGCATAAAAGTGACAGTTTGATTACAAAATAAAATTCAAACTGAAAACGAAAATACTTGAACCACATGTCTCCTAAAAATAGTAAAAATATTTGGTTTTTTACCAAGCTGAAAATGAACTGTATATGATTCCAAACCCAACAGGCAAAACAAAAGACATTCACCGACCCTAAAACCCAAACAAATTTTACTCATCAAAACCTAACAAAACAAAACACCTACGCATGTCTGTTTTCTTCTCTACTTCTACAGATTCCAACGTTCACAACACCCAACAAAGTCGAACTCTCCGACCCCCACACACTCAACTCTTTTCTGCTTTATTTCTCACTTTTCCATGTTTCAATTTTCTCTTTCCATCTCTACCCTTTGACGTGTAGTTTATAGTGGAAGTTTTAATGTCCTAACACGGCAAACAAAATTTATATACCTAGGGGACCTAGGATCGTACCCAAGAGATGAGTTAGAATTGATTTACTAGTTTAAACTACTTAAGATTTGCCTAAAAAAAAGGTTTGGGGGAATTGGTGAAAGGTTTTGTATTTTGAAGGATTAAAATGCAAACTAAAGGTGATCAAGGATCTATGGACCCTAGGCTATAGCATATAAGGTGATGACAATCAATCATG